>QNQO01002556.1:0-106997 GCA_003290165.1 Berberis thunbergii | reverse complement strand
ATTTGCAGAGTGGTGATGGTTTAAAAAATAAAAATAATAAACGGTTATTCATAACTAAATAACTCAATCACTTGCAACCAATGAGATGATCGTTTATATCCAAACTAATAACTCAATCACAACTTGCAAATCAAGAATTTACCTAAATGCAACAAATGATACATGATCCACCAATCTCATTGTTCGAGAGCTCTCACTGATAATCGTCTTCATCCTTGAATAGACAACGAAGTAGGCATTGAACTTGCACTCCATAGTTTGAACAATGACGAATTTCCACTAATTGACAACGTGGAAAATGAAGAACTCCTCATACTCGACTGTGTAACAAGGAAGAACTCCTCGTGAGACCAGAGATCGGACACGACAGTGAGAAAGACAGCGTGAGACCAGAGATTGGACTCGACAAACTCCTCGACAAGGTGAAACCAGATACCGAAATGTGAATGTGATGATTTCGGTTGCCAAGCTTCATCATGGAGAAATGGCTGATTGTGAGCATAACAGATATGGAGAAGAAGGGAAGGTTTTTATAAGAGAGGGTGAGGAATGCTTTCGAGCACGTTTCATAGGGGCATTTTGGAAATGAAATAGGAACAAACTTTGACACCAAGAAAATAGGGCAAGAAAAATGTTGCCTCTTGGCGCCAAGAAATGCGCTAGAAAGCTCTATTACTTGAAACAATTCGACGGCTATGATAAATATTAAGCGAAGAAAATAAAAACAATCTCATAATTCTTCATAGTCTCTTAGGTATAGCAATCAAGTCAAAACCAAAAATCCTGTAAAATTCTCTACGATCTTCACGCATGCGTATCGGCTTCCCCAACCAGCTAGTATTATGTATTACGGTTTCCTATATGTGTAAGAAGAATGTTAATGAAAAGATAAGTCGTAAGAAAAGAATGAGGTCTTTCAATGTAGAGAAGGTTACACTGTTTTGTTATGTTCCTAGTAATTGGCAACAAGAATCACAAGTAAAATCAACTTCGATTCATTCAACAATTAAAATAGTGTAAACTACTCTACATTGAGAGACCTCATTCTTTTCTTACAACTTACCTTTTCATTAACACTTTCTTACTTGTATTTTAATATTATTGTTATTTATTTGCAGAGTGGTGATGGTTTTAAAAAAATAAAATAATAAACGGTTATCATGAACTAAATAACTTAATCACTTGCAACCAATGAGATTATCGTTTAGATCCAAACTAAATAACTCAATCACAACTTGCAAATCAAGAATTTCACCTAAAATGCTAACAAAATGATACCACGATCCACCTATCTCATTGTTCGAAGCTATTACTGATAATCGTCTTCATCCTTGAATGGACAACGAAGTAGGCATGGAACTTGCACTCTTTAGTTTGAACAATGACGAACTTCCACTCATTGACAACGTGGAAAATGAAGAACTCCTCATACTTGACTGTGTAACAAGGAAGAACTCCTCGTGAGACCAGAGATCGGACACGACAGTGTGAAAGACAGCGTGAGACCAGAAATTGGACTCGACAAGGTGAAACCAGATACCAAAATGTGAATGTGATGATTTCGGTTGCCAAGCTTCATCATAGAGAAATGGCGGATTGTGAGCATAACAGAGATGGTGAAGAGAGGAAGGTTTTTATATAGGGGGTGAGGAATGCTTTCGAGCATGTTTCATAGGGGAATTTTGGGAATGAAATAGGAACAAACTTTGATACCAAGAAAAGAGGGCAAGAAAAATGTTGTCTCTTGGCGCCAAGAAATGCGATAGAAAGCTCTATTACTTGAAACATCCGACGGCCATGATAAATATTAAGCGAAGAAAATAAAAACAATCTTATAATTCTTCATAGTCTCCTAGGTATAGCAATCAAGTTGAAACCAAAAATCCTGTAAAATTCTCTACGATCTTCACGTATGTGTATTTCCTTCCCCAACCAGCTAGTATTATGTATTACGATTTCCTATATAAGTAAGAAGAGTGTTAATGAAAAGGTAAATTGTAAGAAAAGAATAAGATCTCTCAATGTAAAGAAGGTTAACTATAAACCTTTTCCATAATTTTAGAGTCTATCTACACCTCACCTAAGTTTGGAAGAGATAAGAACATTATCTCCACAAGATTTGGTTAGAGTTAGCTTTAAAACCTTGTATTTAGTTAATAAATAAATAACAATAATATTACAATACCATTTTTACATGGTATCAGAGGAAGGTTCTTTGGTGACTTAAAACTACGGAGATTCAAGTTTTTCCCCGTAAAGAATACAAGATCTGATACCATGTAAATAATTGCATTTTAATATTATTGTTATTTATTTGCAGAGTGGTGATGGTTTTAAAAAAATAAAATAATAAACGGTTATTCATGAACTAAATAACTCAATCACTTGCAACCAATGAGATGATCGTTTATATCGAAACTAAATAACTCAATCACAACTTGCAAATCAAGAATTTCACCTAAAATGCAAACAAAATGATACCATGATCCACCAATCTCATTTTTCGAAGCTCTCACTGATAATCGTCTTCATCCTTGAATAGACAACGAAGTAGGCATTGAACTTGCACTCCATAGTTTGAACAATGACGAACTTCCACTCATTGACAACGTGGAAAATGAAAAACTCCTCATACTCGACTGTGTAACAAGGAAGAACTCCTCGTGAGACCAGAGATCGGACACGACAGTGTGAAAGACAGCGTGAGACTAGAGATTGGACTCGACAAACTCCTCGACAAGGTGAATCAGATACCGAAATGTGAATGTGATGATTTCGGTTGCCAAGCTTCATCATGGAGAAATGGCTGATTGTGAGCATAACAGATATGGAGAAGAAGATAAGGTTTTTATAGAGCTGGTGAGGAATGCTTTCGAGCATGTTTAATAGGGGCATTTTGGAAATGAAATAGGAACAAACTTTGATAACAAGAAAATAGGGCAAGAAAAATGTTGCCTCTTGGCACCAAGAAATGCGCAAGAAAGCTCTATTACTTGAAACAATCCGACGGCTATGATAAATATTAAGCGAAGAAAATAAAGGCAATTTCATAATTCTTCATAGTCTCCTAAGTATAGCAATTAAGTTGAAACCAAAAATTCTGTAAAATTATCAACGATCTTTACGCATGCGTCTCTCCTTCCCCAACCAGCTAGTATTATGTATTACGGTTTCCTATATAAGTAAGAAGAGTGTTAATGAAAAGTAAGTTGTAAGAAAAGAATGAGGTCTCTCAATGTAGAGAAGGTTACACTGTTTTGTTATGTTCCTAGTAATTGGCAACAAGAATCACAAGTGAAATCAACTTCGATTCATTAAACAACTAAAACAGTGTAACCTTGTCTACATTGAGAGACCTGATTTTTTTCTTACAAATTACCTTTTCATTAACACTCTTCTTACTTATATAAGAAACCCTAATACATAATACTAGCTGGTTGGGGAAGGAGAGACGCATTATTGAAGATCGTGGAGCTCGTCGTGGTCCTGCGGTGATAGTCTGCTCTGCTCTGCCTAACAACCTGCCCTGCTGTAACAACCATTTGAAATATTCAACAGTTTTGGAACCATTTGTGAAGCACGTGATAGACGGCTGTTATGTACTTAAGTGGAGTCACGTGCCGCACGTGCGTTAACCGAATTAACAGGATTGTTGAACAACCAAATTTATGTTTTCTGTTGCTTCCCGCCTACTACTGAACCACCATAGTCTTCACTTTCTTCACAGCTTGTGACAATAAAGAGTGGGTGACTATGCCCCCACCGCATTTACTGAGTACACCCCTAACCAAGAAATTTTTTTTAAACACAGATATTACACTCGCACTACTCAGTCTCTCTCTAGCTCCTTATCTCTCCCACGCCATTCACAACGCTGCCAACGAGAATAAGAAATTGTGAAGAAGGAGAAATGAGAATGAAGAGGGAGAAAAAATTTCAATTATAGTTGGGTGGCTAATTGCCCCCACTGAGGGCACCCACTATCTAAACACACTAAATAAAACCCTAAAATTTTGAAATTTAAATTCAATTAAATTTAAATCTATTTTATTTAAATCAAAATAAAATAAATCAGTTTTATGAAATTTAGAAGTGTTACAGTTATCAACCCGATTTTTAAAATATAGATACACAATACATTATTCGCTACATAGACATTTTCCATAATTTTAGAGTCTATCTACACCTCGCCTAAGTTTGGAAGAGATAATAACATTATCTCCATAAGATTAGGATTGAGTTAGCTTTAAACCTTGTATTTAGTTAATTAATAAATAACAATAATATTTCAATACAATTTTTTACATGGTATCAGAGGAATGTTCTTTGGTGACCTAAAACTAAAAGAACTCAAGTTCTTCCCCATAAAGAATACAAAATCTGATACCATGTAAATAATTGTATTTTAATATTATTGTTATTTATTTGCAGAGTGGTGATGGTTTTAAAAAAATAAAATAATAAACGGTTATTCATGAACTAAATAAATCAATCACTTGCAACCAATGAGATTATCGTTTAGATTCAAACTAAATAACTCAATCACAACTTAAAAATCAAGAATTTTACCTAAAATGCAAACAAAATGATACCACGATCCACCTATCTCATTGTTCGAAATTCTCACTGATAATCGTCTTCATCCTTGAATGGACAACGAAGTAGGCATGGAACTTGCACTCCATAGTTTGAACAATGACGAACTTCCACTCATTGACAACGTGGAAAATGAAGAACTCCTAATACTCGACTGTGTAACAAGGAAGAACTCCTCGTGAGACCAGAGATTAAACTCGACAAACTCCTCGATAAGGTGAAACCAGATACCGAAATGTGAATGTGATGATTTCGGTTGCCAAGCTTCATCATGGAGAAATGGCGGATTGTGAGAATAACAGAGATGGTGAAGAGGGGAAGGTTTTTATAAAGGGGGTGATGAATGCTTTCGAGCATGTTTCATAGGGGCATTTTGGGAATGAAATAGGAACAAACTTTGATACCAAGAAAAGATGGTAAGAAAAATGTTGCCTCTTGGCGCCAAGAAATGCGCTATAAAGCTCTATTACTTGAAACAATCCGATGGATATGATAAATATTAAGCAAAGAAAATAAAGACAATCTCATAATTCTTCATAGTCTCCTAAGTATAGCAATCAAGTTGAAACCAAAAATTCTGTAAAATTCTCCACGATCTTCACGCATGCGTCTCTCCTTCCCCAACCAGCTAGTATTATGTATTACGGTTTCCTATATAAGTAAGAAGAGTGTTAATGAAAAGGTTAGTTGTAAGAAAAGAATGAGGTCTCTCAATGTAGAGAAGGTTACAAGTGAAATCAACTTCGATTCATTCAACAGCTAAAACAGTGTAACCTTCTCTACATTGAGAGACCTCATTCTTTTCTTATAACTTACCTTTTCATTAACACCCTTCTTACTTATATAGGAAACTCTAATACATAATACTAGCTGGTTGGGGAAGGAGAGACTCATGCGTGAAGATTGTGAAGCTCGTTGTGGTCCTGCGGTGACCGTCTGCTCTGCCTAACAACTTGCTCTGCTGTAACAACCATTTGAAATATTCAACAGTTTTTGGAACCATTTGTGAGGCACGTGAGAGACGGCTGCTATTTACTTAAGTGGAGTCACGTGCCGCACGTGCATTAACCGAATTAACAGGATTGTTGAAAAACCAAATTTATGTGTTCTGTTGCTTCCCGCCAACGTCTGAAACACCATAGTCTTCACTTTCTTCACAGCTCGTGACAATAAAGCATTTACTGAGTACACCTCTAACCAAGAAATTTTTTTTAAACACAGATATTACACTCGCACTACTCAGTCTCTCTCTCGCTCCTGATTTTTCCCACGCCATTCATAACGCCGCCAACGAGAAGAAGAAAATTGTGAAGAAGAAGAAAATGAGAATGAAGAGGGAGAAAAAAATTTCAATTATAGTTGGGTGGCTAATTGCCCCCACTGAGGGCACCCACCATCTAAACACACTAAATAAAACCCTAAAATTTTGAAATTTAAATTCAATTAAATGTAAATCTATTTTATTTAATTCAAAATAAAATAAATCAGTTTTATAAATTTAGGGGTGTTACAGTTATCAACCCGATTTTCAAAATCTATCTAACATTTCAGATAGCTTTTTTACTGTTCATGAACAGTGTTCTCTCTTTGTTTGTCCTACGTGGCAAAAACTATGTTTATGGCTAACAACTTGAACCACGAATCACCAAACTCAAGAAACTCAAAAAACTCAAAAAACCCGATTCTCACTCTCTCCTTTCCCCTCTCTTCCTCTGCCCAAACCCCTCCCACCAAGCAGAGAAGAAGAAGATCGAAAAGGTAAGATCTCCTCTTCCTCTACATGTCCTCTTCTTCTTCTTCTTCAGATCTGAAGTTTGATTCTTCCTCTACATCTCCTCTTCTCTTCGTTCTTAAGATCTGAAGTTTTTTTTTTGTTTTTGTTTCAGGAAATGAAGAAGCTCTTGCCTCCCACCAAGCAGAGAAGAAGAAGATCGAAAAGGTGAGATCTCCTCTTCCTTTACATGTCCTCTTCTTCTTCTTCTTCTTCAGATCTGAAGTTTTATTCTTCCTCTACATCTCCTCTTCTCTTCGTTCTTAAGATCTGAAGTATATTTTTTGTTTTTGTTTCAGGAGATGAAGAAGCTCTTGCCTCCCACCAAGCAGAGAAGAAGAAGATCGAAAAGGTGAGATCTTCTCTTCCTCTACATGTCCTCTTCTTCTTCTTCTTCTTCTTCAGATCTAAAGTTTGATTCTTCCTCTACATCTCCTCTTCTCTTCGTTCTTAAGATCTGAAGTTTTTTTGTTTTTTTTTGTTTCAGGAAATGAAGAAGCTCTTGAAGGAAATGAAGAAGCTCAAACTCGGTTGAGAGGATGAAAGAAGGAGAGGACGAAAGAAGAAGAAGAAGTTTTAGAAGATACCTTACTGAAGAAGTGGACAGAAAATCGGTTGAGATCTCCTTCTAGGTAAGATCCTTCTTCTTCTTTAGATCTCATCTTCTTCAGATCTCTTCTTTCGTCAAAGCAAAATAGATTATTTTGTTTATTTTTTTGTTGATCTCTTCTTTCATTCTTCGATTCGGTGATGATTTATGCATTTTTGAAAAATTAGGCTTCGGTTATGATTTATGCATTTGTGAATGATCTACTGGAAGCAACAGTATGCAAAATGAGAGAATCGTCTTAAGGGCATGCGCTGGTGGTCCATGTTCCTTCCACTAGATCCCCAATAAAAAGATTGAAAGGAACTCCTATTTATTCCAAAATAAGAGATTTCATAAAGACCCAATTATGTTGAGAGCCTTACCTATATTGTGTTGTGCAAGATCAGGAACATTGTATCTCAACCTGATTAAAGCCTAATGGGATCAATGGGGTCTGGAATGTTTGATCCTTAGGAAATCAAGAGTAGGTCCTTTGTGCATATTGTGTATTCTTAGAGAAAGTTTACTGTTACAAGAGAAGTGGTTTTTGAGAGGATCGAGTTGTGTTCCTGAATGTAATCGAGTTGCTTCTAATGAGGTATAAGATGATTCTAATGATTGGGTAAAACTGGCTGCATATTTTTGTTTCTTTCACATGGGTCTGAACTAAATGTCAAGCCTGTTGAATTTTTCTTGAAGGCTTTCTCTTGATGGAAAATGGTGATAATGCTGGAGAGCGCAATCCACACCCTAACGTATTTTAGCGGGAACCACTTCTCTCATCCTTCAATCCAATCGCCATGTTCAGGTATCCCTTATTTATGCTTTGCTTTTATTTGAGTTTTTTTAAGTTATGGGGTTTGTTAGATTTGCTTATTTACATTGATTTTGAGATTGTTCTGGAGTTTGAGTTGTAACTATTCATTCATCATGTTGGGTTTAAGACATTTTTGTTTTTTCAACTGAGATCGATTTAATTATTTCTTCTTGCACCTCTGACTTGATGAAAGTTGAGTCTTTGATAATGAGTTAAATATATTTAGTGAATATTTGAAGGAATGGGGAAGAAATTTCAAATCTTTTGAAAAATCAAGAGCTCGAACAACCAAATATTTTGGAGATCTAATTTAATTATTTGGATAAAATTGATAGAGTAATTTGCAGACATAAATAGTCATATAAGAAAAAAATAATAGGAGTGCCGTAGGCACGGGTAATTCGCTATTATAGATACATAATACATTGTTTGCTCTATAAACCTTTTACATAATTTTAGAGTCTATCTACACCTCACCTAAGTTTGGAAGAGATAAAAACATTCTCTCCACAAGATTAGGTTAGTGTTAGCTTTAAAACCTTGTATTTAGTTAATTAATAAATAACAATAATATTTCAATACAATTTTTTACATGGTATCAGAGCAATGTTCTTTGATGACTTACAACTAAAAGGACTCAAGTTCTTCCCCGTAAAGAATACAAAATCTGATACCATGTAAATAATTGTATTTTAATATTATTGTTATTTATTTGTTGAGTGATGATGGTTTTAAAAAAATAATAATGAACGGTTATTCATGAAGATTTGGGAATCCACAATTCATTTTAAAACTTATTATATTATTCATTAGTAGCATGTAGTACTGCATTATACAAAAAAAAAACAGTTATGTGTGATCGACTTGAAGTTTTTCTATGGTTTGCAGCGACAATTTGGGTGATGAGAGCTTTTTGTTTATCCTTAAAAGTTTGGAGTTTCCTTTCTAAGTTTATTATTATATATTTTACTTTTTTCTTTATCAGCGATATTTCAAAACAATTTTAGTGATCAACCAAAATTTTAAAATATAGGTGCATAAAATAATTTTTATTCTCTAAATCTTTTCAATAATTTTTAAAGTCTTCCAACACTTCACCTGCTTTTTTTTTTTACGAAATTTGGAAGATAATATAACATTTTATCTACAAGGTTAGGTTAAAGTTATTTTATTAACTTGTATTAAATTAATGAATAAATAACAATAATACTTCAATACATTGATTTACATGGTATTATAGCAAGATTTTTTCGTGACCTTAAACTACGAAGACTCATGTTTTTCCCCGAAAATAATACAAGCTCTGATACAATTTAAAAAATTATATTTTAATATTATTGTTATTTAATTGCGGAGTGGTGATGATTTTAAAAAAATAATAAATAGTTATTCTTGGAGATTCAGATATTCCCTAATTAATCTTAAAACTTATTCTTTTATTCATAGTAGTAGGTATTACTGCATCACTTAAAAAAATAGGGATGTGTGATCGACCTTTAACTCTTCTTGTGGTTTGTACAACAGTTTGGGCGATTAGAGTTTTTTTGTTCATTCTTCAAAGTTTGGAGCTTCTTTCTAAGTTTGATATCTTCTGTTTCACTTTTTTCTTTACCAGCAATCTTCCAAAACAAGTTTAGCGATCTTTGTAAATTAACTATTTCATTAGCATTCTTTTTAATATCGTTAAACTCGTCAGCCATAGTAGTTTTTTTTTAAATGAAATAATATCTTTATTTGAAATTTACAGTTTTTCTTGAGATTAAGTAGCAAATTAGATGAACGAATGAAGCTCAATTTATAATCTCTTCTATCAGCATAACCTCCAGCAATTTATAATCTTTTCTAGCATTTGGGCGTTATCATTTTTATTTTCAAAATATAAGTATACAATACATCTTTTACTCTATAAACCTTCTCCATAATTTTCAGAATCTATCAATACCTCACCTGCTCTTCTTCTAGTAGAGTTTGGAATAGATAAAAACATTATCTTTACAAGGTTATGTCAGAGTTAGCTTTATAACCTTGTATTTAGTTAATGAATAAATAACAATAAAATTTTGATACAATTTTTTACATGGTATTAGAGTAAGGTTCTTTGGTGACCTAAAACTACGAGGACACAAGTTTTTCCCGTAAAGAATAAAAGATCTGATACCTTGTAAATAATTGTATTTTAATATTATTGTTATTTATTTGTGGAGTGGAGATGGTTTTAAAAAAAATATTAAACACTTATTCATGAAGATTTAGGGATCCATAATTTATCTTCAAACTTATTATCCTATTCATGTATTACTGCATTATATAAAAAAAACATAGTTATTTGTGATCGGCTGATATACACATAATTCATACATTTTATACTCCTTAATTTATATATGTTAGTGTTTCGATTCTTATATTTTATAATAATTACTTCGTTTTTATTTCTTTTCAGGAATTTGCGCGTAAACGATGAAATCATATTAAGGCGACTGTGTAAGGAATTGCACTTGGTGGTGGTACAAAATAGATAGAGAAATCCATAAACCTACCCATAAACCAAACCTAAACCCAACACCTAGTTCATAACCTAAAACCCATAAACCAAACCCACAAACCAAACTCACAAACCAAACCCAAAACAAACCCATCATCCACCAACATCCACCATTCTCCACCAACATCCCACATTCTATCCCACGTTCTCCCACAATCCCATATTCTCCCACAATCATTCCATCCACCAACATCCCATGTTCTCTCCCATCTTCACCTAACATCACTTGCTATTCATTTGTTCTCAATCTATAAAATCAATGAAAAAGAATAGCAATGGGTGAGGAGGAGAAGGGAAAAGAAAGACTTAGAAAGAAAATCAAAACCTCCTCCTCTAAAAGTGATTCTCTTCACAAACCACCATTCCCTACTCCTCTCTACTGTCCACACTGTCACCTCACCAACACCTCCGCCGAACAGCTCAACAGGTCACGAACCACCACGAACCAGTCGCGACAGAGCTCGAATACGAGCAGAAACAGTTGCAAAAACAGGGAGTTTCCTCTCCCTGTTTCTTTGCTGAATTTGCAATTTTAATTGGATTTACTTCACTTCATTCTTCTTTGCAGGTTCTAGGATCACGTTGAGGACGAAGGAAGCCGCAAAGCCGCGAGAACCAGGCCGGAACAGTCGCGACAGAGTCGCGAAAACAGGGAGTTGCTTCCCTGTTTCTCTCTGTTTCATTTACTGTTTTTTCGTGGTTTTCTTCACTCTATCTCATCTTTTGCAGGTACTAGAGTCGAATTGGAGACGAGGGAAGCCGCGAGGAGCGAGAACCAGGCCGTAACAGCGACGCTGTCTCGCTGGAGAAGAAGACCCAACTCGCGGGTACTGTAGCAGGGCGGGAATTGATTTGAATTGATTTTTTGGCTATTTCCACCCACAGAATTGCTCTGTACCACCACAGAGCAATTTTGGGGCATTTCCTCGGGATTCGTGCACACCAACCCGTCGATCTGCTGTTCGCCATCACACCACACCGAGGCATCGACAAACCAATTGGGTTTTTGTAAATTTTATTTTAAATTATTTTACTGATTGTGTACTTAATTGTTAATTGCAATTTATTTCTGAATGTTTGATAAATTGCTTTCACCTTGCATGTTCGAGTAATTTAACTTGATATGCTTGGTAGTTAGAATTACCATTTATCAATATTCAAAGCATGAAATACTTTGTTAAGGTTTAAAAGAACATGATATAATTTAAATTGGATTTTAACGATCACATATTCGGTGTAAGCAAGGGATTTTATCCCTAAAGCTTCTCGTAAATTCAGTAATTTAGATTAAGTAATTTTGCTAACTCATTGGTGAGTCCAAGCCCACCAAACCCATTTCATTCCATCTCATTTCATCTTATCATTTTATTTTGTTTTATTATCTTTAATTTAGTTTTCTTTTAAAAACACTGTAACCCCCATTTTCCATTTTAATTAGTTTAGATAATTTCTTAAAATTTCAATTGCATTCACCTTCTTCGTGGGATCGACCCGTACTTGTCGTTGTCTACCAGTTAGGCACCGTGCACTTGCGGTATTACAAGTGGGTTAAATTAACCTGTTAATTTAGGTTAGTTAAATCCCCATCATCGGCTTCAAGTCTTTCTTTGGTTTGCAGTGACAGTTTTGGCGATGAGAGTTTTTTGTTCATCTTTCAAAGTTTGGAGTTCCCTTCTAAATCTACTATTTTTTGTTTCATTTTCTTCTATACCAAGGATATTTCAAAACAAGTTTATCGATCGCCAGTTCGCATCAATTTGATTTTGTACATTAACCATTTCATCATCAATCTTTTTAATATCGTCAAACTCGTCAGCCATAGCAGTTTTTCTTGAGATGAAATGCTCTATTTCATTGAAATTTAAAGTTTTTCTTGAGATGAAAGAACAAATTAGATAAAGGAAGTAAACTTAATTTATAATCTCTTGTTGCAGCATAGCCTTCAGCAATAGCATTGGAGCGTAATTAACCTGATTTTCAATATATAGGTACAAAACATAATTTTTAATCTCTAAACATTCTCCATAATTTTCAGAGTCTACCAACACCTCACCTGCTCTTCTAATGATGAAGTTTGTAAGAGAATATAACATTCTTTTCAAAAGGTTATGTTAGAGTTAACTTTATAATCTTGTATTTAGTAAATGAATAAATAACAATATTACTTAAATAAAATTCTTTACATGGTATCAGAGCTATGTTTTTTAGTGACCTAAAACTACAGAGACTCAATCTCTTTTCCGTAATGAATACAAGCTCTGATACCATGTAAAAAATTGTATTGTAATATTATTGTTATTTATTTGCGAAGATGGTTTAAAAAAAATACTAAATGGTTATTCGTGGAGATTTGGGGATCCTCAATTTATCTTAAAACTTATTATCTTATTAATTAGTAGTAATTATTACTGCATCATATAAAGAAAACAAAGGGATGTGTAATCAGCCTCAAGTCTTATTGTGGTTTACAGCGACAAGTTGGGCGATGATAGCTTTTTTTTCATCCTACAAAGTTTGAGATTCTTTCTAAGTCTACTATTTTCTGTCTCACTTTTTTCCGTAATAGCAATCTTCTAAAATAAGTTTAGCGATCGTTGTTTCAAATCAATTTTATTTTGTACATTAACCATTTCATCAGCAATCTTTTTAATTTCGTCAAACTCGTCAGCCATAGCAGCTTTTCATGAGATGAAATGCTCTATTTCTTTGAAATTTACAGTTTTTCTTGAGATGAAGAAGCAAATTAGATGAACGAAGAAGACTCAATTTATAATCTCTTGCAGCAGCATAGCCTCCCGCAATAGCATGAGGGCGTGATCAACCTTATTTTCAAAATCTTCCTTACAATCCAGATAGGGTTTTTACTGTTCATGAATAGTGATCTGAGTCTGTTTGTCCTACGTGGCATGATTTGTCTTTTGGCAAAACTTAAGTTAAAACTTCCACCCCGGTACTTTCCTCACTCACTCCCCACCTCTCTCCCTTCACTTCTTTCTCCCTCCCTTCAGAACCCAAAAAAAAATTCCATCGAGCGAAAGAGAGGGGTGGCTCAAGAGGCAAAGTGATGGCGTCGAAGCCCTATTCGACGGGACAGCGTTGCATCCTTATGGGGAAGGAAAACCCTAGATCCGTCTTCAGCGTCGCATCCCCAAGTCTTCAGCGGCGGCGGGACAACAAAGCACGGATGTGGTTCGGTGGTCGATGTCGACGCTGCCCAGAGGTAGGAGTTTTAGCCCTTCTGATTTCGCTAGGATGCTTTCTGTGTGGACTTCTAGGGTTTCGATGTCTGGGAAATCGATGAGAGGAATGAGGGGGGAAGTTGAATGAGGGGAAACCGAATTAGGGAGTGGGAGATTTCGCTAGGATGTTTTCTGTGTGGAATTCCGATTTTGCTAGCATCTCTATGTTTTTTTTCTTTTTCTTTTTGTTGAAGCTGTGAAACCCAATTAGGGAGTGGGAGATTATTCATCTATAGGGAGTGGGAGATTCTTAAAATTCTGATCAAATAGCCACTGGGTTTTATGTTTCAGGTATGCGAGGTGCACTGGGATCTTGGAGAAGGCGCGTTTCGGTTCTTGGATTGGCTTCATGAGGCTGGTTTCTCTGTTTGGCAGGTTTGTCTCTAGCAAAATTTGTTGAAGTTTATAGTTCATGTTCCAATTTTGATTTTGTATTTGTGTGAAATGGATGCAATTCTTTTCATTTTGCTGAAATTTGATTGTTTGGGTTTAAAGTTTTTAACTTTATGCTTTTGTGTATATGCATGAAATTGTTGCAAGTAATTTGCTTTGGTTTTCATTGCAAGTATTTTAAAAAAAATGAAAGAAAAACCCAATTACGATTATTCGACAATTCGGTGAAATACGATGTACTCTATAGTAGTGCCAACGGCACCGGTATTACACTAGTATAGGTACATAACACAATTTTTACTCTTTAAACCTTCTTCATAATTTTCAGTTTACCAACACCTCACTTGATCTTCTTCTGATGAAGTTTGG
This sequence comes from Berberis thunbergii, assembly GCA_003290165.1. NCBI lineage: Eukaryota > Viridiplantae > Streptophyta > Magnoliopsida > Ranunculales > Berberidaceae > Berberis > Berberis thunbergii. The sequence goes on along the minus strand of QNQO01002556.1, from coordinate 92,681 downwards.
AAGAGAATAAAACATTCTCTCGAGTGGAGGTTGTAATACACGCCCAATTCACTTACCAATATATTTTTATTATTTTAGAAATTAATAATATTTATTTATTGGTAGTAATTATTAATTGGTAATAGTTACAAGTAATTATATTTTATGTTTTTTTTTAAATTTCAAACTTAGGTTTAGACAGGTAGTGGGTAATAGATAAGGGATGTTGTATTTAGCTAATGAAACCTTAAAAAAATTCATTTAAAAAGGAACCCTAGTTTTTTTTCTCTCTTTGCATACACACAAAAGATAAGGAAAAAAAATTGCGTTGAAAGGTGGGAGGCTCTTTGAAAGAGGAACCTTGGATTTTTGTAAAAGTCTGTGAGTACAACTCTATCATCTTTAATGTTTTTCATGTAATATGATTGGTTAGACATATTGTGTGTGATGTGACATCTGTAAGAGAAGGGCTTTCTTTTTGTTTTTTGTGTGATCTGACATCTGGAAGAGAGAAAAGATGTGAAGGGTTTTTTTTTCATTTTTTATTGATGGTGATGTGACATTTGTAAGAGAAAAAGAAAGGGGGTTGTGCAAGGTTTTCTTTTCGTATAATTTTTTTCTCTTTATTTTATGTGATGTGACATGTGTAAGAGAGAGAAAGATGTGAAGGTTTTCTTTTCTGTTTTTGTTTTTGTATAGAATGATGATTTGAAATTGTATTGTGGAGGAAGATGTGATGGATGGAATGATGATTTGAAATTGTATTGGTTCAAGATATTGTTGAAGGAGATGTGATGGATGGAATGAGGATATGAGAGACGTGGAAGCTAAGTGAATTTATATACAAATGAAAGTAGGTGTTTAAAATCTATTGTGAGTTTGTCTGTGACGTGATTTCAATTAGTTGAACTCAATTGGTTGAATTCAGTAGTTCAGTTTGTGGTGGTTTAAGAAAAAGAATGAGAGAGTGATTGGGGGATTTAGATCAGTTTTTCTCTTCTCTCTAGTAACACTTAAACTTAGTTTGTATGGTTATAATATATATATAAGCTAGAAATGTTATGAACTTGACTGTGAAAATTTTATTTGTATATGGTTCTTGTAGTGGGATCGTGAGGTAATGTTAATTGATTTAGAAAGCAACGGTTTAAATTAATACTTAGAAAGGGTTTTTCCACAACTAAAAAAAAAAGGAATAATTTTGTATACAGACTTGCTTGTATACGTGTGATATTATTTTGGGTATGCAGACTTGCTTGCATATCGGTGCACCGTTCCATGTGAGTTTGGTTGTACGTGTAGATTTAGAAAAAATACTTGTTAGGTATCGAACTTCGGGTGAGATGACATGACACTCGATGTGGCCCCTGGTCATGTACGCTCCGAGTGACTTCGATGGCAAGGGAGGTGTCAGGACTAGTACCGTTGGTCAGGGAAACCAAGGTAAGAGGCCTTTCAAGACTTTCCTAATGGTCTCAAAACTCAATGTTCCCTTTTGAAAAGTGCCCAAATGCTTAGCATCTATATTATAGGGGGAAAGTTTGAGCTCTTGATTGTGAGGACGTGTTGCCTCCATTGCATAGTCGGGCCAGACTGTACCGCTAGCATTTTTATTGTTTTCTTTGCATTGCTTTTCAACTTCAAACTTGTATTTCCATCGATCGATAACATCGACCTAGTCTTGAGCAACGTCCTGCCGAACGTTCTTCCCCATTGTAATCTATTGAATGTGAATGAGAGCTTTTACTGACTATTGTGCATTGTTATATTGTCTACAGATTGATATTGTGCATTCTCAAGTTAATATTTGTGCCCGTCAAAGTAACTACTCATAGGCTTATTAGTGAATTGGATAGCTAGTGCCGCACGAATTACTAGTCCGTGACAGTTGGTATCAGAGCCAGAGCTTGTTGAATGCAAACCAGGATGCAGGAACTAAATGAGCGCCTTAGCGCTATGGAGGAACGACAGGCTAGTCGAATGCATAGACTAGAAAGCAGAATGGACCAGTTGAACACTTTGGGAGAACAGATTAGTCGGTTGGATGGACTCTTTTCACTGGCAGACAGAGTGGATTCGCTGGCTGAGCACGTTGATAACTTAGAGGGACGGACAGTCGCTATGGAAGAGTCGCCTCATCCCACAGCTCAGGTGATGAGTGACTTTCAATTACAGTTGGAGGACTTATTTGCAATGGTTGGCTTGCTGACTAAAGCCACAGGGACGATTGATCACCCTAGGATGAAAATGCCTGAGCTAAAGTCATATGCTGGGGCACGAGATGGGAAGGAGTTAAAGAACTTCTTGTTTGATCTGGAGCAGTATTTTCGCTCGGTGAACCCCGAATAAGAAGAAGCCAAGGTTACCATGGCGACCATGTACTTAGCATGTGATGCGAAACTATGGTGGAGAACCAAATATGCAGATATGGAAGAAGGTCGCATCCTTATTAGAACTTGGGCATACCTCAAGAAGGAACTCAGAAATCAACTCTTGCCTGAGAACACTGATTTCTTAGCAAGGAGGAAAGCTCCACACCATCAAACAGACATGCAATATTCGAGACTATGTCCGACAATTCTCAACTTGCTTGCTAGATATTCGAGACATGTCTGAGAAGAACAAAGTTTTCTGTTTCATGGAACAAGCTCAGCCGCTTCTAAAGGCAGAATTGCAAAGGCAGAAGGTGACAGATATTACAAGTGCTATTGCGGCAGCAGAAAGGTTTAGCGATTATATGCCCATGACTGGATCCACTTTGCTCAATCACTCCACAGCTAGAATTGGTAGTTGCAATTCAAGCTCAGGGTCGAATGCTCGCTCACCTCACCAAAATTGGGGAAACTCAAGTCAGAACCGAGGAAACTACAATTTCCGACCGTCCAACCAGAATTGGAGTTCCAACAAAAATTGGAATGCCAGCTCTAGCAACTCAAATTACAACAACAAAGGAGGGCAAAACTACTTTGGGCAGTGGAGACCATCTGCCCCTGCCCCATGCATTCTTTGCAATAGCAGGGATCACCCAACAGGCAAATGTCCATCCAAACCAGCTTTACACTCATTAATGTCCTTGCTTCAAGCAGAACCTTCTAACTCGATCGCATCGAGCTCGAACCCCACCAACAGTGAGACCTCCCAGATGGGAGCTCTACGCAAGCTCAATGCTGTCAAAGGAGAAATGTATGAGCACCCACACAAGAAGGCTTTGCAATACATCAACATCACTATCAATGGGTTCCCTTCCCAAGTATTGTTGGATTCCGGAGCGACATACAATTTTATTGCCCCAGATGAAGCTAGATGTGTGGGTCTGAACTTAGAAGGAGATGTGGGTAAGTTGAAAGCTGTCAACTCTGAGGAAATCTCTATTAATGGTATGGCTAGAGCTGTGCCACTACAGGTTGGTCCATGGGAAGGAAGATCAAACTTCTTGGTCGTTCCACTTGATGATTTTAAGGTGATTCTTGGCCAAGAATTCTTCCGAGGAGCTGCAGCAGGACCATTACCTTTCATGGACTCCTTGGGGTTTTTCGGACCCAGACTACGCATTGTACCAACCTCAATTCGACCAACAACTCATGATAGAATATTGTCGGCGCTCCAAGTCAAGAAAGGCTTGGCCAAAGGAGAAGATACATACTTAGCTGTGGCAAAGCTAGAGATGGAAGATGATACTAGCAAAATTTCTGAGGAAGTTGCCCAAGTTATTGCTGACTTCAGCGAAGTGATACCGAATGAATTGCCAAAGAATCTACCTCCCAGAAGGCTCATTGATCACGAAATTGAGTTAGTCCCTGGTGCCAAGCCACCCGCACGTAGTCCATATCGCATGAGCCCTCCAGAGCTGACCGAATTGAGAACACAACTAGAAGGCTTGTTGGAGTGGGGATTCATTCGGCCCTCTAAAGCACCTTATGGGGCACCTGTTCTTTTTCAGCAAAAACATGATGGCAGTCTTCGCCTTTGTGTTGATTATAGAGTATTGAACAAAGTCACTATAAAGAACAAATACCCGCTGCCGCTCATTGCAGACTTATTCGACCAACTTGGATCCGCCAGATACTTCACAAAATTTGACTTGAGATCAGGTTACCATCAGGTCCGCATTACTGCTGGTGACGAACCCAAAACTGCTTGTTCTACTAGATATGGGTCATATGAGTTCCTAGTAATTCCCTTCGGCTTGACCAATGCTCCAGCTACATTTTGCACCCTTATGAATGGTCTGTTCCGTCACCTTCTAGACAAGTCTGTGGTTGTCTATCTTGACGACATTGTGGTTTATAGTGGGACTATAGAAGAACACCTACATCATTTGCGAGAAGTGTTCCAAATTCTTAGGGATAACCATCTCTTTGTCAAGAAGGAAAAGTGCTCATTCGGCCAGACCCAGATCAATTTCTTGGGTCATGTTATTGGCAATGGCAAGATTCGGATGGACATGGAGAAATTCAAGGCAATCCATGATTAGAACTCTCCTAAGAACGTGTCTCAACTACGTTCTTTCCTTGGACTCGCAAACTATTATCGTCGCTTCATAAGGGACTACTCTAAGAGAGTTGTTGCCCTGACAAATTTGTTGAAACAAGACCGAACATGGGAATGGGATAGGCAGTGTGAAGCTTCATTCCAAGACTTGAAATTGGCCGTGATGAAAGATCCAGTATTGGCCTTGCCATACATCACCAAGCCCTTTGAAGTACAAACAGATGCATCTGATTATGCCTTAGGGGGAGTTTTACTTCAAGATGATCACCCAATAGCATATGAGAGTCGAAAGTTGAATGATACAGAGTCTCGTTACTCAGATCAGGAAAAGGAATTGCTAGCCATTGTACATTGTTTACGGGTGTGGAGACACTACCTCTTGGGATCTCAAGTCCTTGTTAAAACGGATAAAGCTGCAGCAAGCCATTTCCTTACTCAAAAGATGCTAACCTCCAAGCAATCTCGATGGCAAAAAAATTAGCAGAATTTGACTTAGTATTGGAATACAAGCCAGGGCGCACTAACAATGTAGCTGATGCACTCAGTAGAAGGACAGACCTTGCAGTGCTAACCCATACTGGTCCGAGTCACACCATCTTGGAGAATATCAAAGTAGGCCTATAGACAGATCCACAAGCGAAGGCGATTACAGAGTTGATCAAGCAGGGCAAAACTCGACGATTCTGGATAAAAAATGGAACAATACTCACAACTGGTAATCGCCTCTATGTTCCGAGAATTTCGGGTTTGAGGAAAGAACTTTTGAGAGAATGCCATGACACCCATTGGGCGGGACATCCAGGTTGGAGACAAACACTTGCATTGTTAGAGAGGGGGTACTATTGGCCGCAGATACAGGAGGATGTAATGGCTTATGTTCGAACATGTCTTATTTTCCAGCAAGATAAGGTTGAAAGAGATCGACTAGTATGCTTACTAGAGCCCCTGCTTGTTCCAACTCGTCCTTGGGAAAGTGTTTCCATGGACTTCATTACGGGGTTACCGAAAGTGGAGGATTTCAGGAATATCCTTGTAGTTGTTGACCGATTCTCAAAGTATGTGACCTTTGTGCCGACCGGACTAACTTGCACAGCCGAAGATACGGCGCAATTGTTCCTCAAGCATGTAGTGAAGTATTGGGGACTGCCCAAAAACATTGTTAGCGACCGTGATGCTCGCTTCACAGGAAAGTTCTGGAAGGAGTTGTTCAAGCTCTTGGGATCCAAACTTAATATGTCGACAAGCCAACATCCCCAATCTGACGGACAGACTGAGCGCTTTAACTCTATGCTTGAAGAATACCTTCGTCATTTTGTAAGTGCAAACCAGAAAAATTGGGTGGGACTACTTGATGTTGCACAATTCTGTTTCAACTTACAAAAGAGCTCAGCTACTCACTCCAGCCCCTTTCAGTTGGTTACTGGTCAGCAACCATTGACACCACATACAGTACTTACCGGATACCAAGGACCCAGCCCAAGAGCTCTTGAATTTGTCAAAGTCTGACAGAAAAACATTGAAGTTGCTCGAGCCTATCTTGAGAAAGCCTCCCGTCACATGAAGAAATGGGCCGACAAGAAACGACGAATTGATCCTTTTGAAGTCGGGGACTTGGTATCGGTGAAGCTAGATATGTTCAACAAGTATAAAAGGACAGCTAGAGCACACAACAATCTGTTTCGCAAGTATGAGGGACCGGTACAGATTATTGAGAAAGTCGGCAAAGTCTCCTATCGCGTCAAGTTACCACATTGGCTCCGTTTCACCCATCCTGTCTTCCATGCAAGTAACTTGAAGTCCTACCATGCAGATGCCACTGATCCCACAAGAAATGTATCTACACGAGCATTGCCTAAGCATCCTACTAAGCCAGATCGAGAAGTGGAAGAAATCTTAGCTGACCGACTCATCAACAACACAGGCCCGGATAGAGAGTATTTGGTCAAGTGGCAGGATGAACCTCCTTCGGAGATCAGTTGGGAGCCAGTCGAGCATCTGTTGTCATACCTCTCAAAGCTGGAAGAGTACTTGAAAAAATTCACTGCGAGGGAGTCAGCGAATTGAGTGTGGGAGAGTGTCAGGACTAGTACCATTGGTCAGGGAAACCAAGGTCAAAGGTCTTTCAAGATTTTCCTAATGGTCTCAAAACTCAATGTTCCCTTTTGAAAAGTGCTCAAATGCTTAGCATCTATATTATAGGGGGAAGGTTTGAGCTCTTGACTGTGAGGACGTGTTGCCTCCATTGCATAGTCGGGCCAGACTGCACCGCTAGCATTTTTATTGTTTTCTTTGCATTGTCTTTCAACTTCAAACTTGTATTTCCATCGATTGATAGCATCGAACTAGTTTTGAGAAACGTCTTTCCGAACGTTCCTCCCCATTGTAATCTATTGAATGTGAATGAGAGCTTTTACTAACTATTGTGCATTGTTATATTGTCTACAGATTGATATTGTGCATTCTCAAGTTAATATTTGTGCCCGTCAAAGTAACTACTCATATGCTTACTAATGAATTGGATAGCTAGTGCCGCATGGATTACTAGTCCATGACAGGAGGCAAACTTAGGTGAGGTGTTCGGCACAGGAGGAGAGTGTGATTGTGGAAAATAAGCTAAGAATTAGGAAAATAAATAATACCATTGAATTGATCATAGCATGAAATTGTGTATGAATCATTAAGGGGATTTGCACTTTTCTTTTATATTTAATTGTTTTGTTTTGTAAGTTGCTCACACCAGTATTTATATAGTGGTATTAGCTGCGTGGCAATAGCTGAGAAGTCAACACGTTCTTTGTTAGATCTTTATTATTATTATTATTTGGTAATCAAATGTAGGGTTTCAATATAAATGCTTAATTTTGTCAAATATTTATTTGTGAAATTGATTATTGACAATTTCATTTCTTTTTGTGGACCTCGTTATGTTTTCATGATAGAATGTATAGGCTTTCGCTTCATCTCCACTTCTTGTTCATTAGTTTTGATATCAATCTCCCTAGTCAACAGAGAACCTGCTTTATGGGAGGCCTTCCGTTCTTCTCACCATGCTTTTACTTCCTTCTGCATCCCAAGCTCCCATCCCCTAAAAGTAAGTCGAACTTTTACTTTGTATTCAGGTGTTTTTACAGGAGATTCATAAATTTCCCTATACATAGTCAGAACCGATTATTAGGTTTTGCACCTGGTATTACTCTCCATTTACACTGAAGTTTCACATTCAGATGAATCAGCACAAAAACAATTTATATTGAAAGAATTACCTTCTGTTGCAAGAGCACTCTAACATTGGTCTACCTTCAACTGAATTGATGTGAACTTTATCAAACTTTACCTCATCCTTATCAGAACTACTGTGAGGCCTGGACATGGTGTTCCCAACTGAATACCGTTTCTTTCCATTTACAGTAGCATTCTGTAACTCTGCACTATTCTTGAACAAATTAATTCGTGTCCAACAAAATTGAAATGTAGAAGTTCTATAGGCTCAAGGGCTTTATCTGGAATCATCTTTAGCTACTGAAGTTTTCATACAACGACGCTTGCCGTCTTTCGTAAGACTGCCAGCTCCTTCAGTTATGTCCACCTTGGGAGATAAGTCTGACGGCTTATGCTATTTTCTTCAAGCTTTGGTACAATGGAGTGCTCATGTGCTCTCTTCCAGTTCAAATACTATTTAACTGCAATGCACACAAGTTAACATGTTGAAAATATGTCTTTAGAAGTCTGAGCACAAGCTAAACTAATAAATCAGGAAGAATAATGGAATTCATAAGGTACAGAGCATACTTTCAATCCTGGCAATCTAATACAATAGTTTATCAGAAACTTTACGCTTTTCAACATCAATGTACAATGGAAGATATAGTCAGCAATTTTAATTTCTTCTTCAGAAGGTTGTTGATTTCTTTCATCTTTTGATGCGCAGACAACATTGCACTTTCCAACTAGTGTTCCTGAAAAAATTATGAATACTGGCACAAAGCTGAACAACTTGATGGGAAAAACTCTAAAGGTATAATAGATTATTCAACCTATCTTGTATGAAGAAGATTCTAGACAAAAGACAATGACACAAGTGCTGAGACATTGTTCTAAAGGCCATTTACCAGCAGCCACTATTTAGCTTTACTGGTATCAGGTTCAGAACTACAAAAGCTTGGTGCACTGAGAAATCCATTGAATTTATTTAGTAATGTGATCATGGCATAAAGTAAAGTAGTGCATCTTGTATAACCATTGAGCAGCGAATATATTTCCGCATAGGCTAACCTATGCAACATATATATTGGCTAAAAATCCATTCTATAAATCAAAATTTTCTCATTCTATGCTCAAAAGTGAATGTCTTAATTTTCGTATGAGGCTGAGTCCAACATGAAAATTTCTTAGAGATTGGGGGTGCCATTTGGCCGCCATTGTTAATAACCAATATAGAATGCTCCATACAAAAGTGAAAAGAAAAGATGAAACCAAGAATTAGATAGGAAAGGGCACTGAATAATTGTGAGACCCTTGTGTGGGCGGACCTGAGGGGGAGGGTGAAGGTGAGGGTTGGAGTCCAATAGGTCCGTGGATCCCAAGAGGGGTTGGGCTAGCTACCAAGGGGAATTATAGTCCCACATCGCCTGGGTGCGGGATGGTTATGTGCTATATATGTGCGAGGTTGGATCCCCATAGTAAGAGACATTTTAAAGCCGTGCGAGCCAGTTGGACCCAAAGCGGACAATATCTTACTGTGCGGATCGGGTCGTTACAATAATAATACAGGTGTAAAATTAGTGTGAATGGAAATCTCACGACCTTCATTTTCTTTTTATGATTTGGCAATTCCCACATTTTCACAAGTTTCCCAATGAAACGCTCAGGTTCATTCTCAATCGTCTAACTCCTCAAGACTCGGCAATAACCTAAAAACATTAGAGACTAACTTATCACTGTAACGAACATAAAACTTAAAGATTAGTGATAAGTTAACTATTACATCTACAATACCAAAACAGAGTAAACCCCATTTTTATCAACAAAAAAAAAACACCAAGCCAGATACCACATTTTAAGTTTAAGAAAATGAGCAAGTAAGAACCTAGTTCTTAGGTGTGTGCAAGCAGAGCAAAACAGAGCTCCCCTGAAATCCAAAAAGCTTTTATCTCAACAAATAATGACCAAACAACCAAATGGGTATCTATAATGTTGAAGAAAATGACTTACAGATGATGAAGAGAGAAAAGAGCTTCTTCTTTGTCGATGAGACTGAAAGGGAGCAACTGGAAAGTTGAATGAAGTTGGTCGAAAAAGTAGTCTGTTTAGTTCTATTTAAGGAATGGAGAGCAGTAAATGCTCCTCAAAAATGAGAAATGTGTCTCTTGTGCTGTGGTGTGCCTGTACACCATTGATTGTTCATATAGTGGTGGCAAGACAATGTCGGGTGGTGATTTCGCACACTGCGCCAATTGGTGAACAGGACAGGTTGCATGTCACTTTTTGTTCATGTTGTGTATGATACATCATCATTTGATTATCGAATCACGGCCATCTTGTGGCAAATACCATCATCGATCACGAGGAGTAGGTCCTTCAGTTCAAAGTCGAAAGGTAAGTCAAGTTATTAAAGCCCAAAAGAGCCCTTATAAACATATCATAATTAAATGCTTGAATTCAGGCCCAAAGGATCTCTTTCCTTAGAGAAGAGAGACGTTACAAATGAGACAAGTCGTGGCGAGAATCACTCCCCCAATGACGTATCCTCAATGAAGGAAGAAACCAATGCAGAGAACGTTCACCATCATCACGCCCTACATACTTAAGTTACGTAGAAAATTAATGACGGACATTATATAAGGTAAGAGAAACATTCGACAAAATGTATACAAGTTTAACTGAACTATGCTTTGTCCAAATTTAGTCTTCTCCCACAGATTAACTGACTTAAGCATCGGATTGCCTTCGGTCACCAAAAGGTGTGTCTTTGACAATCTAACTTTGTTTTACAAGTCAGATCTCTAGGAAACCAGATTTGGATGCATCGTGTACAATTGGACGTGAGCCATTGGATGGATGATGTACATCTAGATTTTTTTTGCGTAAAAAACTTTTCATGCCTACGACACGCGAGAATGCTATATTGTTCGGGGGATTCACATTGCAGGCTCTTTGATGTGAATTTCGGATTCACTAGCTTAATTAAACATTTGTTTCTTGGAAGAAGCCCGTAGAACGTGGGGAATAGTGGCTTGAAGAATGCAAACTTGTTCGTCTTGGTACTCCACCATCCTTTGTCGCGGTGCTCTTGAAGTTAGTGGCGGAGCCAAGAATTTCACTTGGAGCAAAAATATAAATATATATAGACACACACGTAAAGTAAAACATAAACTTTTTACAAATAACATGTACAAGGGACATGTATTGTGCTCAATTGAATGAAACTAATTACTACCACATCCAAACTTCATTACTACTATATCCAAGTACTTAGAATTTGTGGGGGTGTTTAGTGCCTGTTACAGAGCAACTTGTGCAAGTGAGTTTATTAACAAGTTCTAGCCAACAGAGATGTTCCTACATGGCCTACAATGGAGTCCAGAAAGAGATTTCAAGTTTAAGCGTATTTAGAGTACTTAAAGCAAGGTTTGGAAAACTTTTGGTTGAGTTCAAATCATGATTCATGACCATATGATTTTCATGCGTCCAAAAATCATCCCCCGATGAGTTTGACTTGCAAAATTGTTGTTAGACTACCAATGGCTGAAGGCACTCCGATGTTTAAGTTAGTAACTCTTTTAGAATAATGATGTAAATCTGGATAAAACTCAGTTAAAGTTGCATACCTTTGTCGAATGTTCCATTTACATTTTATAATGATTACGGTTAACTTTCTGCGTGACTTAAGCATGTGAAGCGCAATGGAATGAGATGTTTTTGTAATAATCTCCTCCTTAATGGAGATGCATTCGTGGAGGCGTAAATTCCTCCACGGCTCTTTCTCAATGCAACGTTCTTCTTCTTTATGAGAGAACACAAATCGGCCCTGGATTTGGGCTCTGATTTGTCTAGGCTCGGATTTGGATTATGGTTGCGTCTCCTCAGTGGAGGGCCTAGTCTGGGCCTCTATAATTGACATCATTCTTCCTGGGTTTTATGAGCTGGCCCAATAGATCGGGCATTATATTCTTGTGATGGGTCTTTATGCCACGTGTCCGTCCGTGATAGTCGGTTTTTTTTTATGTACCATCAGCTACTCCCCCTTGGTTAGTGGGTATAGTTACATATCCACTAACTGTGTAATGGTTGGTATCTTGATTGTGTTTTTGCACTGAACTTGATGTTTAATAACTTTTAGTTGCTTGATCATCTCGGTTACTTCGTTGTCTATTCATTTTTGTGCATATTTTTAGTGCGTCGTTATATCTCGTATGTCGCTCCATGAGCGGTCTCTTCATTTTTCAGTTGTTTAAAAGGTGTTGTGGCTACTTTTCTTTTTTCTTTACGCCAATTTTTGTTGTTAGTGTTATTTTTTCTCTTCTATTGTCATTTTTTCCTCGCTCATTCTTTCTTGTTTACGATGCCTACTGGTAATATGTTAGTCGGTGATCACCTTTCTACTTGTGAGGCTCATTTTCCCCAAACAAAGCCTCTCAGGCTACCCTGGATAGTGTCTGTTCCAACTATGCTTTGCCTAATGACCTTGAAATCGTTATTCTTCATGAAAATGACAGTCCTTGTTGCCCGAGGAAATGATATATTGCACTTTATCCTCGTATGTTCTATGTCGGTCTTCGATTTCCAATTCTTGAGTTGTTCTGGTCATATCTGGACTTCTTGGGTATTCCTCATGCTCAAATGGGGTCGAATGGCTGGAGGGTTATGGTTGTCACGTATGCTAGGGTCATTCTCTCTGGTATCTTTTTAACCCCTCGATTTTTGCTTTCTTTGGTGGGTTTCAACGTGAGGCTCAACCATACCTGTTTTCTGTATTCTCCTGAGCATTTTGGTAACCTTGGTGTTGACTTGTCTCAGTATCGTCATCCGGTTTATCAGACTTTCGAGGACGTGGAAGGTGCCGTTGAAGATCCTCTGGGTGTCCCAATAGCTGAAGAATCGCTTTTTCCTCTTGAAGAAGGAGTACCCATTGTTGATCCAGCTCTTGCAGGTGATATTGTTGAGGATGTTATAGATCTTTCCCCTTAGTCTTCCATTGCTACTTTTGAATGTAATCGAACAAATTTTGAATGATAAGAATTAGCTCTTTTATCGACTTTGTTCATCTGTCGTTGTCTTGATAATTTGTATTTGATGTTCCACAGATATGTCTTTAGCAACCTTTCGGTGATTTGATTTTTCCTATGCTTTAGTACGCATGTCTTGATCTTTGTGTTTATTGTCTCTGGATTTTTGTGAAATTTTGTTTTGTATATGCTTATATTCTTCTTTGTTGAATTATACGCTTGAGCTCTCACTTTGCTATTCGTCGTGACACGAAGTTGTTTTGCTCAATTGACTCGTTCGTTCAATTTGTTTCGTCGGTGCACCACTCTAGTCGTCCCGAAGTCACTTTACCTAGTTGACTCATTCATTCAACCTTTACTTCGTCAACTCGACGTCTCAGTTGATTCAAAGTTTTCGTGTTAGTCTGACTCAGGCGTCCAACTCTTGTTTCGTTGGTGCGACACTCTAGTTGACTCGAAGTTATTTCATTTAGTTGGCACGTTCGTCCAACTTTTACTTCATTAACTCGACACCTCAGTCGATTCGAAGTTTATGTTTTTTTAGTTTGACTCGGGCGTCCAACTTTGCTTCATTTTATGCGACACTCTAGTTGACTCGAAGTCATTTTCATTTAGGTGGCTCGTGCGTCCAATTTTTTCTTTGTTAACTCGACACCTCGATCGATTCAAAGCTTATGTTTTTAGTTTGACTCGAGCGTCCAACTTTTGCTTCTTTTTATGCGACACTCTAATCGACTCAAAATCATTTCATTTAGTTGACTCGTTCGTCCAACTTTTACTTTGTTAAGTAGACACCTCGATCGATTCGAGGTTTCTGTTTTTAGTTTGACTCGGGTATCCAACTTTTGCTTCGTTTTGTGCGACACTCTAGTCAACTCGAAGTCATTTCATTTAGTTGACTCATTCGTCCAACTTTTACTTCGTTAACTCGACACCTGGTCGTTTTAAGTTTCTGTTTTTTAGTTTGACTAGGGTGTCCAACTTTTGTTTCGTTTTGTGTGACACTCTAGTTGACTCGAAGTCATTTAATTTAGTTGACTCATTCATCAAACTTTTACTTCTTTAACTCGACACCTCGGTCGACTCGAAGATTTTGTTTTTAGTTTGACTCGGGTGTCCAACTTTACTTCTTTGGTTGATCAGACCAGAAGTTTACTGTGAATGCCTGATTTATGTCTTGATTCCTTTTGGGCTTTTTGAGCCGATTGTTTTTCATAGTTGTGCTATGAAGTTGTGTTTTGCTTTTGTGAGATATCGATTCCAAAAATAAAACTTTATTGATTCTTCGACCATTTTAGCAGTCGTTTTCCTGGAATGGCTATGTTACATTGTGGAGCATTTCTTCTTTTATTCCTGCGTTGCTAATGTCTATCTTCGCATTGGCGTCTGTGCCTCTGTTATTCCCTTTAATTTATGACCTTATTTGCTTGGGTCGTTATTGTTCCTCATTTGGTACTGCTTGGTAGGGCCTGATGGAATTTGTTAGTTCCTTTATAAGTGACTTTGGCTAAGTTTGTCTCTGCTGCTAAGGTTTTCAGAGCGTTGGTCTTTCGACTTCAATATAGGTCTATTCGGTTGGGAGGCGCTTCTTTCCCAGGGTGGATGCAGTGTAGAGCATATGTCAATTCCTTTGACCGTTCCATTCATTTTTTTACCTTTGAATTGTTTCTCTGATATGCCGGCAAACTCATCCAGTCGTCCTCTCTAGATCCAATGCTCAATTTCTTCTTTCAACTTGTAGCAATCCTCGGTATCATGTCCGTGATCCTTGTGGAAGGAGCAGTACCTACTCTTGTCTCATCCTTTCGGGTCTCCTTTCATCCTGGTTGGCCAGTTGACATTCTCCTAGTTTGATATGTGTTTTAAGATGTCATTTCGGTTTGCTTTTAGGGTTGTGTATGGTTTATACTATTTCCTCATTACGCTGGTTATTCGCTCATGATTGGGTTGTGCTGATTGCGATTTCCTGGATTTCTACTGGTTGGGCTCTGTGTGTTCGTCGTTTCGATGTTTCTTTAAATGACTGTTGTCCTCCCGTGATCCGCCATCTCGCCTTCTTTCATTTTTTCTCTCTTGTTTCCTCAAATGATTCTCACTCATTCTTTCTCTTTGCAGTTTTCATTTCTTCAAGGGAAATCTGTTTTCGTGCTATTTTCAGCAGGACCGTCATGCCTTTTGGAGGTTCCAAGTTGAGGGCATCGAAGAAGGTGCATCTCTTCAACCCAGTGACGAAATTTGCAGCAGTTGTGTTGTCGCTGCATCCATCAATCATCGTTAACTCGTTGATGAAGCTAGTAACATACTCCAATATTGTTTCTTCTGGCTTCTGTCGGATGTGCAGAAGGTAGTGGGGTCCTTTCCTCACCCGCTGGCTCCCAATGAATCTAGTAATGAAAGCAGTGGCTAAGGCCTGAAGAGTCTATTGGCCTCGATGGCAGACTGTTGAACCAGTTCATTGTTGTGGATGTGAAGCTGGTTGGGAATGTTCTGCATAGGATCGACTCTGTGGTTTCTTTTTGAGCCATTGATATTCACGTAATTAATATATAACATATCCCTTAATTTATATATGTTAGTGTTTCGATTATTATATTTTATTCTAATTATTTCGTTTGTTATGTTTTTGTAGGAATTTGAGCGTGACTGATGAAATCACATTAAGGCGACAATTTGAGGAATGATAAATTAGTTGATTCTAATGGTGGTACAAAGTAGCGGGTCACATGTCTAAACCTAACCCAAACAAACCTAGGTCCACCTAATTTAACCTAAGCCCAAGCCCAATCCCAAAAGTTAACCTAAAAACCCAAACCCAACCTAACAAGGAAAGAGGATAACCCTATTTAGGCTTCCTCTCTCCTATTTTCCTGCTCGTTTTTCCTTTTGGAGGTTTTACCTCCTCTTCCCGTTTCTTTTCTCCTCCTTTCTTTTCCAGCCACCATGTCACATCCACCCTGCCGGCGATCCTTGCTCGATAGGAGGACCGACAATGCGATCATCTCGCCATCACCACCTCCTACCTTCCTCCATAGCCTCACGTCCTCCCACACAAAACAAGGAGCACATCCCTGTCCTCCCTATCCTTCTCCTCTCTCTCTCTATGTTCCTTCGTTTTAGCTAAAGAAAGCATCGTCCACCACCATCATCCATCACGTCCTCGCGCACAAAACAGGGAGCACCTCCCTTTTTTGCACGTCTATCTCTTTTTTGTTCCATCACGCCAAACAACCACCACCACCATCGGAGCACGTCCCTGTTCCTCTTTCTCTCCCGGATTAAGCCACAAACACAACACCACCAACACCGAACAACCAATGCACGACACTGTCCAGCGCACCACCTCGCAACAGAGCTCCACCGCCCATGTTTCTCTCCTCCGTTCTTTCACTCTTCCTCTTTCGTGTCTCTCTCTTGTTTTCCTTTGCGTTTCTCTCTCTCTTGCAAGTTCAACGAAGAAAAAAAAGGACACAAGCAATAGTAGAAACAAGGAGCACCTCCCTGTTTTACTCCCCTATTCTCTTCCTCTTTCTAGTATTTCTCTCTCTCGTTGCTCCCTCGCCCTCTATCTGTCACTCGCAGGTACCGGAGCCAGTCGGGATAAGAAGAAGCTTGCGAGGAGCAAAGACGTAGTGCGCGGCTTGCTGGAGAAGAAAGCGCAGGATTTTGGCGGGAACCAACAAGTGGGGTCCTTTCCTCACCCGCTAGCTCCCGATGAATCTAGTAATGAAAGTAATGGTTAAGGCCTGAGGAGTCTATTGACCTCAATGGCAGGCTGTTGAACCAATTCATTGTTGTGGATGTGAGACTGGTTGGGAATGTTCTGCATAGGATTGACTAGGTGGTTTCTTTTAGAGCCATCATGTGGTAAAAATGTCTTAGGTAATTGGGTCAGTGGTACCAGAGTCTTGTTTTGGTGGAGCTCGCTGCTCTCGACGTTTCCCTGCTGGGGTTCCGCTAAGGCTTTGTCACTTCCTTGAGTTCGGATAGAGGTGTCACAATCATTACTGGATTGGGGATCTCTAGACTGCATTATTCCTTCTGATGGACTCGTTGATATTTCGTTAGGTTGTGGTGAGCCTTGTTACTGTCTATTATGTTTTTAGAAAGATGAAACACATCGTTCCCCACGATAGGGCTGAAAACCGAACCGACGGTTCAGTTTTTCAACTAAACCGTGAATCGAACCGACTTAGGTCGGTTTTAAAATTTTCAAACCGAAACCGAACCGACCATTAACAAAACCGATCTGAAACCGAACCGATTCTAATTTATGCAAACCGTAATCGAAATAAAACCGAACCGACCGACTATTTTAAACATATTGTATTATTTATATATAAAATATATATTATTTATTATATATATTCGGTCGGTTCGGTTTGGTCGGTTAAAATCACATAGAAACCGAAAACCGAACCGACCACTTCGGTTTTGAATTTTTTAAAATCGAAATCGAACCAAACCGAACCAATATTTAGTCGGTTTGGTCGGTTTAATCGGTTTGATCGGTTTTTTGTTCAACCCTACCCCACGAACGGCGCCAAACTGATGCATAAAAAAATAGTCTTATTTGAGTTTGACCTACAAAACCACTATTAGACTGCCAATGACCACCAAAAAGGTGGTCAACCGATGCTTAAGTCAGTAACTCTTCTGGAAGAATGATGTAAATCTGAACAAAACTCAGTTAAAGCTGCATACATTTGTCAAATGTTCCCTTTACATTTTATAATGGTTGTGGTTAATTCTCTGTGTGACTTAAGCATGTGAGACGTAACGGAAGGAGATGTTTTTGTAATAGTCTTCTCTTTAATGGAGATGTGTTCGTGGAGGCGTAAGTTATTCAACGTCTCTTTCTTAATGCAACGTTCTTCTTTCTTTTAGAGAATGTGTATCAGGCCTGGACTTGGGCTCTGATTTGTCTAGGCTTAGATTCAGATCATGTTTACGTCTCCTCAGTGGAAGACCTAGTCTGGGCCTCTATAATTGGCATTATTCTTCCTAGGTTTTATGAGTTGATCTAATAGATCGGGCGTTGTATTCTCGTGATGAATTTTTATGCCACGTGTACGACCGTGATAGTCAGTCTATTTTGATGTATCATCAATGTCCATCACTTCATACCCTTTGAGGTTAATTTGAGTACATGTTACCCAAGATCACCAAATTACCTAACATCCCCAATTTGACATTCTAATTAATTCAATAAACTACAGGCTACAACTGATTATTCATAAAGCTGGCAGAATTTCACCCCAACAGGAAAGAAAAGGACCATGTATGATGTATTCATTCATTCGATCCGAATTTTCATTAAAAAGAATTATATTTTAACTAACAAGTTGATGGATAGAGTTTAGTTTATACAAGCTGATGGATAGAACTTAGTCTATACAATACCTTGGTTGAAAATTGACCTGGATGGCAAATACCTTGGTTGAAAAAGTTTAAATAGGAAATATAAAAGTTAGATGTAGGGGCCTGTTTTTAGTTTATAGATAATTGGGTTTAAATAAATTATTTTAGAAACTTAAGTATAATTAATCAATATTTGAGAGAGGTTGATTTTGATTGTAAAAAGTATAAAATGTTGATGGTAAAATGGAAATTCAAAAGTTATATGTAAGGATTTATTTATAGTTTATAAATAATTTGAAAACTTCTACAATTAATCAATGTTTGAGAGAGGTTGACTTTGACCGTGCATAACAGAACTTGAAAAGGCAAAATGAGAACTTCAAAAGTCAAGACACAGTCACTGTTCATTCAGGCATTATATATACAGAAATTCTAGGGGGCGATGGGTGGTTGTAACCTCAAAATGAGAACTTGCTTCATCGTTTTCATCTGCATCGTTTTCTTGTTCGCTGCTATCGTTTTCATATTCAAAACTTGCATTTCCGCTATCACTACTTCCCTTCTCTTAGTTTTCCTGAGCCTGAGTTGCATTAGTATTAGCATCACTTTCCTCTTCTAACATGTCTGTAGTTGCATTAGCATGCTGCACTTTTTCACTTATATTCAGCTGGATTGTTTTATTCACTGGTGTTAGCTGCCCATTACATTAAGTCCCCACTTCTCCAACAACAATTATTTCTTTCCCAATAGGACTAAAGTCTATGATCTGATTTTCAGTACTCTTTCTCATGTTCATCTACTACTAAGCTCTCAAATATGTTGTTTGGTCTTTGTTTTCGCATATTGTTCCTTCCTAGCACAAGTTGATTTAAAAGCCCGTTGGAGTTGTTAATGCTACCATGTTGTGTTTTGCCCTTTCCTTGGGTATACTTTTCATCCATCCTTTATACTTCCTTCCTCTTACCTTTTTTTGGTCATTTATACTTTGTTTTTGCTAGTTTTTGTCATTCCTTCTAGGCCTCCATGTCTGGATTGTCAGTTTCTATTCCACCCCACATCTATTACTAGTATGTGATCTCAAATGTACCTTTTTTTTTTCTTTTTTTTTTCATTTTCTAGAATAGCATCTCTAAATACTGAGACAGGGAGTTTTCGATCAATAAAGAAACCTACCAGGTAACAGCTCCGATCTCCATACCTTCTTGCGCAGCTTCATCGGGAGGTGCCTACTCCTGCATTTGTAGTTGGGTCCGAAAAACTCCATTTTGGCACCACTAACAGAGCCTATTCCCTTGGGAGAATAGTCTCTCTGTTGATGTCTCCTTCAACAGATTCATCTCGCACTTCTGACTCCTTTGTTAGCTCGCTCGTCTTCCCTAATAATGGAAACTCATCAGTGCTTTTTATTGTTTGCCATATAATCTACGTTTCCAACAGTTCTTGTTCCATCAGATTGAATAAGAGGTTAAGAAATACCTCCCCCGACACGATCCATGGCCAGAGAAGAAAGGAGATCTCACAGTCCAAGCGTAGTCTACCGTCCTCTCTAGGGTTTCCTACACTACGGCGACTAGTATCATGCGTAGCAACTCAAACACACAAATCATATGAACTCTACGGCTGGACTTTGGATGAATCAATGCATATTCAGCGATTATAGTTTCTGCGCAATTACAGGATTTGACTTGATCGATGTACTAAGTTTTTTTTTTAATATTGGTAGCAGTATAAAATATGACAACAGAGACAAAGGCCAAAATTAGGCAGAAGAGTATCAGTTAACATGTAGCACAAAACCAAGTTAAACAGTATATGGCGGGTAAAATAAAAATCTGCCAAATGAAAGTAGCTTGATAGTATGGAACCAAAGGTTTGACTTGTTTGCTGGTAGATACATTCATGATAAAGGTACAGATAGACTAATTAAACTGTTGTGATCTTTGAGCTTTGCATTTTGTAACTCCCTAGGATAAAATTATGTATCGTCTTCGGGATACAATAAACACTAAATGCAATTTGATCAGGATAGTCATAGTACACACCTCAATCACAACAAATAAGAAACATAAATCTGTTCTCCCCACTTTAGTATTCATCAAGGTAAGAATACACAAAATCTGATTTTTCACTCATGTCGTAAACTGCAGGGAACTCCTCTAATCTTAATTAGGGTGCCTTACAATGCAAGTACATATCTTAAAACTGAAATTGTTACTCCAAAATCCATCAACCATGAAATTCAGAAAGGATATCAACATCCTTAATACATCGAGTGAACTCTTTGGTGTATATAAGTAGAGTTCTGTCACAAAAGTTGCAGCTTTACAACTTACAGATGGCAACTGAAGAATTGTTTTTGAATCTATACTTACATCATTGTTTTATGGGCAGTAATGTGCATTGTCGTACCGCCTGAGAGTGTAGCAATTGAATTCATGAAACGCCTACTCAACATTATGCTCGTGTCCAATATGTAGACTACTCCAGAGTGAAGTCTTCAAGCCATATCAACACCTCATTCCTCTTCATTGCGAAACAAACACATGGAAATAAATTGTTAAGAAAATAAAAACTGAAGTTGAACAGTATAGAACATCAACACATTAGCCAGAGCCTTCCTTGATATCGATTTATAAACCCAAAGGGGGATAAGCTTACCATTATGAAATTCTTTGTGCGTGGATCATTGTAACGAGCAAGCATGCTACCTTCTTTAAGTTTGAGACCATCTTTAAGAAGTGCGGAACGTAGTGCCTTCTCTTTCTCGCGCACAACATCCTCAGTGGGTTTTCCACTGAACTTCAATACTGCAGCAATGCCTCCTTCCACCTTTCTTAAGCTAAGTTTTTCTTGGGTGGGATCTGGTAAACTGATGCATATTAAGCAGAGTTAAAGCTCAAACGTACAAGATTTGCATTTTCATTCATTAGTACTTATACATTCTTAAATTATTGAATATTTTGATTATCATGCACTGTACTTACCAATGAAACCTTTCTAACAAGTAGCAAGCTCACCTGCTCAAGTCTTTCTCTTGAGGCAGAACAATTTGAATGGAAACCTTGGATTGTTCATTATCGAATGCCTGAGTGAAGACTGGAGTTGTCATTGGGATTTTCTCTGATGAGGAATTCTTCCCAAATATGTATCTAGACAAAGACACAAATTTTCGGATCAAATCTAAGGCAAAACAACGATATAATATCTAACTAATCTACAATGAAAAAACACTCACCCAGCAACATCATTGAAACCCGTTGATCCTGACAATTTATTTCCTTCAGTCTCTACAACGACAAACGGAGAGTACTTCCTTACCTGTCATTGGATCAGAAAGCCTGATAAAGCCGTGAAATCTATTTAACTTAACTAACATTTGCGGGAAAAATACCTCATAATTTGCCGTTCTTTTCAGTATTTGATACTTGGGCGTTTCCAAGTCTGGGGTCTTGTAAATACGTAACTAGAAAGATTGTCAACAATTTATGTTAGACATCAATGACAACAGAAACACTGAAGTTTAGTCCCCCCCTTCAAAAAAAATGTTACCTGCTTCATAACATCTAATAGACCTTCCAGTGAAAAATAATCATTATTCTTTATGGAATCCCAGATGTCCTACAACACAATTAAAAAAAAATCAGTATAACATACATATTAAGTAGTTATAGTAAGATATTTCTGGTTCATTTGAAGACTTACCACATGGCTGCAAAACTTTTGAGTTTCTGGGTTAATGCCCATAATAGAGAGCCCGGTGAAGATCAACTCTGGTTTCCAAGGTAGAAGCATGAACTTCATAACCATTGTCCATCTCGTTGTAATTTCGTAAGGTCCTGTCTATAACATCAGTCAATTGGAGAAGCCAAACCAGAGGCAAGTGAGATTGTTATGATGTAATTATGTACTGAAGCGTACAACACAAAACACGTCAACCTTTCATTATCAGTTGGAACTCTAAGCCAACATGGAGTTTATATGGTACACTCAGAGTTTTGCTAGATATTTACTTTGATTCACTATGCTAAAATTGTATCAAGTTGCACAATATGTTGCAATCACACAACAATGGAGTTGTCTTTTTTTTCTTTTTCTTTTTTCTTAAAAAGAGTAATGCTATGCCTGCCTGGATTACCTATCTAGAAAATCACCTTGATCCGTGCCTTTAGTGACATATGGAGATGTGTGACAATACAAGTTCCTAGACATATCACACATTTAAACAACCAAAATCTTGATGCATAACTTATGGCCTAGATTAAGTCGATGTTCTTGCTAGAGTACCATGGTGGTCCTTTATGGTTCATTTCAAGCTGAAAAGGATTTGAAAGCTAATTGCTTAATCTGTATGGCTACATTCCATCACAGTACTTCTAAATTCGTTTGGTCTCCATCATTGGTAGCTTAACACCCGATGGTTGCCCTCTCATCATTGGTAGCTTCACTCTCTTATCAATACTCAAACCGCGCCCATACTAAATATGATGCCATTTTACTGTAACCTCTAGACAGTCACCCCTTTCCTATAATGAAAGTTTGGCATGGGGCGTGACTCTAATACCAAATGTTAAGAATCATCCAAAACTCCTCAGAACCTTGTTAACTAGCATGGTAGCGCAATTGAAAGATTTTTCCGAGAATTCTGTCACCATATTATGACTTTTCAGATGTCATAATTGCCTCTAGTAACAATACTATTATTTAAAGTTTCCATTGCTTCCATCTATTGGATTTTCAAGCAATAATTACTATTGTTGGTAAGCTTTGTTCAAGAACTTTTACAATTAGTAATTATATACATAAGTGTCATTTCATTTGCAAATGAAGAAGGCAAACCTACATAATTGTATATACAGAAAGTAAACAAGCATTAGCTAGCCAATAATGTAAGACATAAAACAAAAAACAAAAATAACATCATGGATAATAGATAGAAGACTAGAGAGGTACCTGTTTCACAGAGTGCAACTGAAAATCAGGTCTGAAAAGTCCCTTCAAGAGCTGAATGTTAAACAGATACCCACTAATGTTATCATGCTTAGTAATAGGATCCAGAAACTTGACCTGTTCATCATACATCGTCCTATCGATACCTTGGTCATCAAAAAGATGAGGAAGATCCTCATACAAAAACTCCACCAACTTGTTCACATCTACCGTTGATTTCGATGGACTTTGGTTCACTCCTACACTCAATCTTACTGCCCATTTTGAAACTCCTTCATTTCTTCTAATGCTTATGTTAGCATTTCTGGACAGTTTTGATGGTGGGAAAGAAATTCCACCGGGGTTCGGGGGAGTGGTACATCGGAAACTGACACACAGGTCAATAGTTGGCCGGAAAGTTTGGGAGGAAATACGTGTGGCCATGCTGTGTGTGTAGAACTGTGTGAGTCTCTGATAAGAGCTCTTTGCATTGTTTTGTTTGGAATGTAAAAAAAATTGCAAATGTGTGCAAAGCTTAGCCAATGAGATGACTGGCTGGTGTTTATTTGTTTCCAAGTGGATTTTCTACTTCTTAGAGTTACATTACTAAACCACTTTGTATCAACAATACATGACACGTGGGAGACTCTTTCAAAATCTTTGGATATTTTTCGCCTAAATGCAAATTACATTGAAACACAAATCTAAGGGTGTGTTTGGTTGCATGGAATTCTATGTCATGAGAATTCATGAGAGAACCCCTATATTTTAGCTAAATTGATATATCACTCCACATCCACCATTTGATTTAGGGACTGCTAAAACATGGGCGTTAGTAGCGGAAAACCAATACTAGTATAGGAGTGCTTTGCTGCCAGTAAGCTGCCTGGATGCAAGCAGGATCGCACTAGGATGCTTACAATGCAATAGGAAGACTGAGTGAGTGGAGACATCAAACCAAGATGGAGTACCTAACCACACTCATGGGGCTAACCTGATCAGCATATCCTATTTGATGTACATTGTACATGAATACAAGTCCAGTATTCAATTCACCAGAGGTTAGGGATAGTCCAATAATGTTACTTGCCATGGGCCTCCATGCCCACTTATAAGGTCAGAGTGCGAGAGTACCTAATTGTGCAGGTTTGTCTCCAATCCTCTGGCTTTCACCAGCAAGGCATAACAGAGTACAAGAGGTTCCAAGAAAACTCTTAGTTTCATCTCTTTAATCTTAGTTAGAGGCTAGAATAGCGCAAAATGGGGTTGATTTGCAGATTCCACTATATTCCATAAAATAATGCTTCACTGTAGAACCTAGCA
Organism: Berberis thunbergii; assembly: GCA_003290165.1. Lineage (NCBI taxonomy): Eukaryota > Viridiplantae > Streptophyta > Magnoliopsida > Ranunculales > Berberidaceae > Berberis > Berberis thunbergii. The sequence continues at coordinate 68,379 of QNQO01002556.1, read as the reverse complement.
ACAGACCAAAACCAAAGCTACAACTTCTACAACGCAAGGGCCTCAACTCAAGTGCCCGTAATTCAGATGTCCATACCTATAACACAACAAAGACGATCATAAATGCTGCAAAACTCTCTAAATAAGACTCGCATATGCCCTTGACACAAACATCGAAATTCTATAGTATCATTCGACATCTCAGATGCAGAAAGCATCTGCTCAGTTTGGTCTTTGGAAATGACTGCAACTCTTCACTGACCATACTCGTGTATTAGTGCTTTCATTTATTTGGAACAGATACGCAATCAAGTAGTTTACTGCAAGGGAAATGATCTACTGAATAGTCTGGGCGCCTTCATTGGCATTGAATAACATTTACAAAAGAAAGAATATTCATAGCCAACTGTACGATCAAAGTCTCATCAAATTGCAGAAAAAACACATGCAGATTCCAAATCCAAAACTATAGTAAACACATCTGGTAAATTACAATGAGAAAGACACTGACAAACCACGCATCACAAATGCACCCATTACACACCTCTGTTAAAATGTACAATTATATGGTATTTTCCACCCCCCCCTTCAGTGGAAAACAACAATTACCATTCACACAAACATTATCTAATCATAGTAAACCTCACAAAAAAATAAAATGAGAAACAAAGAAAAAATAAGAATACATGGGGGGAGCTCCAAAACCCTAGAGACTCACGATCTGGCTCCTAAGCTAACACATCAAAAATACCCGGGGAGGAAACGTAATTTTGCCCCCTCCCAAGGAAAATTAAACAAGAAAAAAAATGAAAAAGAAGAGAAAAACTAGCCCAAAAAAGAAAAGAAAAAAAAAAAAACTTGTAACACTACTTGTAAGTGATTTGAAGTAGGTTTTACTACTGTTTCTGCAAGCTCTGATTATGGTCCACTGAGGATAGGAGTCTAGTTATAAACGGTAATAGAGCTGCAAGTAGCGCTTTCGGACATTCCTCGTGTGGAAGATGGCCACACCCAGAAACTGCAACTAACCTCTGTAGCAAAATCAGATAAAGAATTAGGTTTATCCAAATTTTCAGTTTACTAAGAAATCTACGGTGCAGAAAATTTTTAAAATAAAAATAAATGAAGCAAATTAAATGCATGGTGCATTACATGAGCTTAGTAATTTTGTAATCTATAACCTTTTACAATTGTTTTCAAATTGTGGAGAATTTCTATTATTAGGCGGGATAACACTCATATTTAGTTGGCTTGCGTTAAATAAAGAAACAACTTGTTCTCTAAGACATCCCTCCTCAATGTATGAAGTTACAGTTTTAAGCCTCACTAGTGGCAGACATGACTAGGCGGTATACTTGTGTAATTCATTTATATGGTTCGATGAGCCAATAGCGTTGTTCACCTTTCTCAGAAATTAACAAAAAATAATTTAAAAATGACGAAAAGAAACAAGTATTTTCATATCGAGCCATGACTTTTCATCAGCATGGTACCAAAAAAGCATTTGGCGTACAAAGGTGTAGAAAGGAAGGGCTCAATTTGCAAACCATTTTATATTTAAACTGAACTGTAATCATATCCACCTATATGATTTAGTTTAAAATAGATTAGATCCATAAAATGTTTTCTTAATAAATGTGAAAACGTTAAGGCTTCACATTTATACAAATATCATGGGTTTTTTCATGAAATTGACGAGACAAAACAGCTGCGAGCATGATGGAATCCTCTGCTTATGATTTATTACAGCACATTTGGTCACGAGATTGATCCCCCGTGCATTTGGACATAAGATCAATCGGACATCTTCAGTGCCCAACTGCCCATAGATTAATTCACTGCACAACTTTTTAAATAAGTGTAACAAAAGAAACCTTTAATGTGCAGCTTACTTATTTATGAAACTAAGCAGCTCAGTCAATGGCCTATGATTATATTTTAAAGAGTCTAGACTGTCTACAGCCAGGAGGAGAATTCAACACACAAGTTTTCAACATCAAATTCACACCAAATCTGCCCGACAGATAACCAAAGGTGAGAATCACCTCGAGCAATGTTAGCAGGTATCTGGATCATTTAGAAGGAGAGAAACAATAGTCTTCAAAGGGTTCAAGAAGGATGACATCAAAGCTTTGGTTTGGAATTGGGGAAACATCTGGGACAAGATTAATGGCTTAGACTTTCATATTTGTACTTTTTACTCGGAGAATCTTATCAGATTGTAATAGCTCTATTTGTGTGTCTGTTCTCTGTTTTGTGACTCCCTCAGTGACAATTTATTTTCTAATGTAAGGATGTTTGCCTAGCAGAGAATAAAAAAATAAAATGTCTCATCTACTCTTTCATATGAGAGAGATCCTGAAAATATGACATGTTTCTGATGGCTTGTGACTGGGGAAATAGGAAGTGTTAAGTGTGGACTGTATGTGGTACTGAAAATTAATTATTGGATCATATCATTCAGTTTACCAATACTACATTATAGAGGATCAAATCATTCTTGGATGCTAGAAATTAAAGTAATAGAAATATTATTACAATTTAAATTGTGGAAAATTCAATCGAATAATAAAGTGAAGAACTTACAGAATTTACAAGCTTTGAAGCCATAACATGTGCAGATTTTAGAGATACAAGGGCATCCTCAGCACCTGCAACGACCAAAACCGGCAAGTCTTCCACCGATTTCAATAAGGCTGCAACATTTTGTGCAGAGAGGACTGTTTCATATGAGAGTCTACCTATTTCATGAAGTGCTTCATCCCAACCTTCTATGCATAACGGCCCCTGGTTGCACAAGATACACATCTTAACAACAAAGCAAACTAGATCCAAAAAATATATTTATTCAAAACTGAAAACTCTCCCAGAAAAATTATTTATTCCAAAACATGCGTAGACTTATTATTCTAAATCCCTTTCAATTTCACAATCAATAGATCTATCATTTCGAAGGAAGCAGTGCATAAGAATATACCTTATAGAGATTCAAAACCTCCGTGGTAAGCTTGGTAGCATCATACCACGCTCGCCGATTAACTACTTGAGTAATCTCAGTGCGTAGCAGTGGGCGGACCAAGTGCTTCTTCCCCAGGGAAGTACGTAATAGAATTCTTGCAAAAGCAGGTACAACTTCTCTTGACAAGCTGACACTGACCAATACCACTCCCTTAATTTCTAACTGCAAAATGTGATATCAAGCATAACATTAGCTTCAAAAATCCACCTTCCACTAAACAGACCAGGCTGTTTGTGCAAATAATTTCTAATTTCTCCTAATCCTACAAGTCAATATAATTTTGCTAGAGGCAAAAGAAGAAAGGGGATGCATCAGCATGTTTGGTGCAACACTAATACAAATTATCCAGTGAATATATCCTAAAAACCTTACATGATTTGAATCTGTACATGTCCGAGCTCTTTGTGCAGCCAGTAGAGCAAGTAAGCCTCCGTCATCATGACCAACAAGTATCACGGAAGAAAATCCCATTTCCGAACAGAATGAAAGGAGAAGGTCAACCTGAATAAATTCAATAACAAAGATCAAACTTCAATGTCCAAGTCACTTGGTCATTATGATTTATTTTACTTTTAGCAAATGGATAAGAAACACATAGGTGATGTGAGCCACAACTAATATTACATTGATTACTCGAAAAACAGAAAAAGCTATAACATACTCCCTCTTCTTTTCTTGATCAAGAAACGAAAACTAGAGGGAAAATGTGAACTTTTATCATCATTAGAGAAAAGTGTAGGCAAAGGTTTTCCTATGGATTTTGGTTGTTAACGGCCTCTGCCCGCTTTTTTTTCTTTCTTTCTTTTTTGCTTTTTCACTTGAAAGATGTAAAATCGTCTTTAATTAGAATTAGAAACGGATGATATAGAATCAAGAAATCAATCCAACATACAATACAAGAGTACTCATGATGGAGTTTAAGCCAAAGTCTTTAGCTGCGAGTCAAGGCTTGCACTTCTTAATACAGAAAAAAAGTAAGCAACCTTTCATACATTGAAACTACGAGTTTCCGTTATGAGAATCCGAATAGAGGCAAAAAGTTAATGTAAGAATGTTGACTCCTGTTTGCCATTTTTCTCCTTTGTAATTTGTAAGTTCACACTGTGTATTTCCAAACAGGTGTGTTCTAACTAGGAAGCACGAATTCTCGAAAAAACCCTCCGAATCCTAGAAAACGCGTGTCGGATACGGATACGCATGCGATTCGCGGCTGACACGTATCCAACACGCGGTCAATGTATCGGTCAACTTGACTTGGTCAGGATTCGATTGCTAATAATTATTTTTTTCTAGATCTTGATAAGATCGGGTTCGTCTCTTGATAAGCCCTAATATTAAAACTTAATCTCCCGATTTCTTCTTGTTCAAACCACACAACCAGAGAAAAAGGAGGAACCGAGGAGGCGAGGAAGAAAAGAAAGAAGGAAGAGGAAGAAGATAAAGAAGGAAGGGAAGAAGAAAGAGGAGTCGGACTGAAGCTCAGGTTAGTCTCTCTCACTCAGTCACTCACTATCACTGATCTGTCCTTACTCCCTTCTGCTCTTCACTTCTTCAGATCTCACTATCTCAGGCTGGATTTGAGTTTGTTGCCTTGATAGGATCGCTAGATAAGTAATAGTAAATAGGTCATATTTGGGTTGTATGACCCTGATGCTATACAAAATACAAGTATACAACTAACCTTCCAAATGAAAAGCCTAAACACCTCACTACCTCAGTTTCCATTACTCATCTAATCATCTCACATTACTTAATCCGTTGTTACTCACATGTGGTTGAGGATCTTTAGTTATTGAATTCGGTATATAATGTCTTATGACTTTTGATATTAATTTATATGTCGAATTTTGTTGGTTTGGACTTTGGAGATATCAACTATTAACTTCCTATCTGTATACAAATCTCTTGTAATAGGGACTTGGCTTACAGGTTGTAGAGAATGTTGAAGATGCAAATTTCATTCTAGCTCATGGGACTAAAGCTCTTGGCCTTGCTTCTGGTGATGCACTTCCTATGAAACTAGAGGATCTTGAAAAGATTTTGGAGAGTTGTGCATCAAAGAAACTTCCTATGGTGGTTGCTAATCCAGATTTTGTTTCTGTTGAAGCAAGAGCTTTGCGTGTCATGCCTGGTAACTTAATTGTTTCCATGTTTTACATAATTAAATTTCAAATCTTAGTCCTAATCTCTTCAGATTTAGTATAACAAGATTTTGCTTTGTCTCTTTATTGTAGATTTATTGCTGTACAGTGTGTGTATATAGCTATCCAATTAGAATCTCTACAATTAACCTTAATTGACAGCTATATACACACACTGTAAGACACTCCCCCTCAAGCTGGCAGCATAAATGTTAATCATTACAAAATCCTTTTTCCCAAAAAGTCGTTGTTCTATTGACCCGAAGATATTTGGTAGCACTTGTTTTGTTCGGGATGTTCGTCCGCATGTCACTAAACTAGATCCCAAGTCTTTGAAATGTGTCTTCCTTGGTCTATTCTCGTCTTCAGGAAAGGTTATCGGTGTTATTGTCCCAATCTTAACAAATATCTGGTTCCATTGATGTTACCTTCCTGGAAAAACGCACCTTATTTTCTGTCTTCGCCCATTCTCACTCGCCAGGGGAGGATGATGATTTGTTGGTCTATTCTATCACATCCTCAGCACCTGTCTCTGCACCAGCTCCTGTCTCGGACCTACTCCAGTCAGGCCTCCTATTATTCAGGTTTACTCAGGCGTCAACCTCTTGATTCTTGCCTGCACCTGCTCCGTCATCAGATCCAGTCCCGAGCAATGATCTTCCTATTGCATTACGCAAAGGTAAACGCCAGTGTGCTTATCCTATTTCTTCATTTGTTTCTTATGATAATTGTCGTCTTTCTCTTGTTCTTTTTATTGCTTCCCTTGATTCTACCTCTATTCCTAAAACTGTTCGTGAAGCCATATCTCATCCTGGTTGGCATAATGCAATGATAGAGGAGATGAATGCTTTAGATGACAATGGTACTTGGGACTGGGTCGATTTACCCTCAGGAAAAAGGGCTATAAGTTGCAAATGGGTCTTCGCAGTTAAGGTCAATCCGGATGGGTCAGTTGGCCGATTGAAAGCACGTCTTGTGGCTAGGGCTATGCTCAAACCCTATGGGTGGATTACTCTGACACTTTCTCTCTGTTGCAAAGTTGACCTCTCGTTCGAGTTATTTATTCCATGGCGGCTTCCCATAATTGGCCTTTACATCAGCTTGATATCAAGAATGCCTTTCTTCATGGCGATCTTCGGGAGGAGGTGTATATGGCGCAACCTCCTGATTTTGTTGCTCAGGGGAGTCGGGCGAGTTTGTCGTCTTCGAAAATCTTTATATGGTTTGAAACAGAGTCTTCGTGCTTGGTTTGGCAAGTTTAGTCAGGCTGTTGAGAAATTTGGTATGATGAAAAGCCAGTCTGACCATTCTGTATTCTACACACGATCAGCAGCTGGTATCATTCTGTTAGTTGTGTATGTGGATGACATTGTCATTACTGGAATGATACTAGAGGAATCTCATCTCTTAAATCTTTCCTTCATACTCAGTTTCAGACGAAGGATTTGGGGGTGTTAAAGTATTTCTTAGGAGTTGAGGTCACTCGGAGTAAACGAGGTATCTTTCTATCTCAGAGAAAGTATGTTCTTGACTTATTAACTGAGACAGGAAAATTGGGCGCAAAGCCTTGTAGTGCTCCAATGACTCCTCATGTGCAACTTACCGATGTTGGGGAACCATTTGCAGATCCTGAAAGATATCGAAGGTTGGTTGGGAAATTGAATTACCTTACTGTGACTCGTCCTGATATTGCATACTCAGTCAGTGTTGTCAGTCAGTTTCTGTCATCTCCGACAATTCATCATTGGGCAGCGTTAAAGCAAATTTTGGGTTACTTGAAAGGAGCACCAGGACGAGGTATCGTGTATGAAAATCACGGGCACACTCATATTGAATGTTTTTCAGATGCTGATTGGGCAGGTTCCAAAATGGATAGAAAATCCACTTCAGGTTATTGTATCTTTGTTGGTGGGAATTTGGTCTCATGGAAGAGTAAGAAGCAAACCGTTGTGTCACGATCCAGTGCAGAGTCTGAATATAGGGCTATGGCTCAGTCTGCGTGTGAGATAATGTGGATATATCAGCTCCTGACTGAAGTAGGACTTAAAGCTACAATACCAGCGAAATTGTGGTGTGATACCAAGCTGCTCTTCATATTGCTTCTAATCCTGTGTTTTCATGAACGGACTAAGCACATTGAAATTGATTGTATATATTTCGTGAGAAATTCAACTAGGCTTGATTTCCACTGGATATGTGAAATTGGAGAAGTTGGGAGACATCTTCAACAGAAAGCCTTAAATGGAGTTCGGTTGACTATCTTTGTAACAAGCTGGCGATGATTAACATTTATGCTCCAGCTTGAGGGGGAGTGTTACAGTGTGTGTATATAGCTGTCAATTAGGTTAATTGTAGAGATCCTAAATTGATATAGTTTCCTAGAATAACCTCAATAGTTTGTATATAAATACATGCTATATTCTCAATAACAGATACAAAAAGAGAGTATTCTCTTAATCATAGTTTACAATTGCTAATAAGTTTTCAATTAATCTATTATGCATCTAGATGTTTATATGTTTGGATTATTAATTATTGTTTGAGTTATGACATATGTAAATAATTTTTTAACAAAATATAAAAATAAAAATAAGGTTTGATTGACGTGTCGCCGAGTACCCGAGTCCTAGTTTTTTGGAAAATTGTCGAGTTCGCCATGTCGTATCCGATACGACACGCGTATCCGAGTTCCGGCATCCTTGGTTCTCAATATAGCATTACCTAATGCACTTCATACTTGCACTAAAAGGAATGGGCCCTGTGTCAAGTTTTTAAATAAAGAGTTAAACACACGATTCAGAGTAATAGCAATAGTTCATATACTGAAAATACCACTCCAATTATTTCATGTAGCTGGACAACCTGTATAATTAGGCAGCAATAACTAAACAAGTTGATGATAATCTTACACCAAGTGGACCTTATAAAGGCTGGCATTGAGCCAATCTATCAGCTATATTCTAAGAACACAAATTTGAAATATTAATGTACGACTGGGGCAGCATGGTGAGGTTCAGTCTGTATGTGTTTCTCTCTCTCTCTCGAATCTAGATCTTAGATCTCTTTACTTTAAGTCTTGAAGGTTTCATCTTAGTTAATCACTTTGTTTGAATAAGAGAGGTCGAGGTGAGTTTCTCCATCCATCACCCTCTCTCTTCAAGTTGTTCTAGAATTGGAACCTAAAAGACCATCACATCAATGAATTGTATTGCCTCATGGTAGAGGTGTAACACCTTCACCAACTTCTCATCTTAAGGCATTCCAAGTAAGCTTAAGCCAAACTTGCTTGCCATGCTTAATATAGGTTCAACCTTCTATATGGACTCATCAGAAACTTGAAGGATTAAGGAAGATGTGATACAACTTCAGAAGAATCGGAACTGTGGTAACTTGCGAACCAGCAAGAAGTATGTAACAAGTTTCTAGCACAAAAATTACTTGTAAACCAGGTTTACTTTTACCAATCCTAACTGGATGTTAAGAGGCAACTCCAAGAAGAACAAAGGAAAATATAAAACAAACAGAGTGCACTGAACTGAGTAAAGAAAGAGGAAGATATTGAAATGGCAATCACTGTGCTTTAAGCTTGTAGGATTAGGCAATTGCTTTTCCTCCCACTCTTTTCTTTTGAGGTCTAGAAGTTAATCCCAACTGGCCTATCATATGCAGCAACATTGCAACCAAGCTGCCGTGCCAGTACCCCCATCACATGCCTCAGGAGAAAACTCCTCCTCCAAACCCATGCACCAAAACAATACCGAACTTCCCTGTTTCAAATTCAATCTCTCACAAAACTCTCAGAATGCATTAAATCCATTTATTATCTCCATCATCTAAACTCAAACAGGATTTCTTCAGTAAAATATACTGGTGAGGTTGTAGGAGCTCCAGCAGTGGGAGCATAGAGAGAGGTACTGTGGAATTGATTACTATAGCTTCTATGTAGATCTGATACTGGCTTTTGATGGAACTGAAAAAGGTTGCCGTTCAAATACATGCCTTCCCAAGTTCATTCGTGGTGAACTGCAACTATTATTGTGTTCAAGAATGTAGTGGAGGCTAAAGACGAGCAGGAGGTGATTCAGAAAGGCTAAGCTTGTAATGAATGGTAAGACCCTGACAAGGAATGAACAGCTTCAATGTCCGCCAATAATCGAATTGGGAGCTCTCCTTCATCACGAACTGTACCAAAGGTTTTCGCCTTGTTTCACTATCACTTTTTGGGGTTTTGCCCAGAAGGTGTGGGGGATCGAGGAACCTTCTGGTAACTAGAAATACACTCTTGCAGGATAGAATCTGATAATCAGAGATAAACAGGAATAGTCAGGAAAACATCTGGTAATTACTAATACAAAAGTGTTTATTACAATATGTTGCAGTGATTATTCAATGAAAGCATTGAACCAACAGATTTGAGTGATGTAAAAAGCAACAAACATATATGAAATCCTTTCTTCGAAGCAACATATTTTTCCTCGTGTCTGAAAACACTAGTTTACCTTGGCTAATAAGATGGCACAAAGAATTCCCAAAAATAAATACGAACTTTAACAACAGCAAACTCGAATTATGGAAATTTCAAACTCTTGGCAACCCATGTGCAAACTAAACAAAAGCATGAAAGGCTCAAATGCAACTCAATTCATAACAGATCAGGTGGGCAATTCCAAAATATGGGGATGATGAATCAATCACAAACACAGCATATCAGGTAAGTACTTGGACAAACTCACCGCTTTCTGGGTTCAACTCGGTGAAATAAAAGCTTCCTCCTAAGCTTTACAACTTGTTCTGTAAGCAACCACAATATTGACCAAGTGCAAATACTACTGATGACAAGAAGAGAACAGGCATTCCCCATGACTTCTTCAGATGAAGTTTTCGCTTAGCCAATGAAGTCGAGCCTCGGCTTCAACTTGCGACAGATGCTGTAAACAGACAAGCTTTGACCGATAGTACCAAAATTGGAAATGAAGGAGCAGAAAGTTGCTGTTCCAAAGTAGGGTCCATGAGAAGCCCTGAGCCATCACAAAGACAGTAAACACTGCAACAAATAACCAAAATTGCTCATCAGAAACTTAACTCTCTATTTCAGTTCAAACACAAACTTTCATAAGAATCACCAAACGTATACAAACACACTATCAAACTGACAAAACTCCCTTCAATGGGTACCCCAAAATTTTACACAAAAATAGAGTGGAAAAACCTATACATGTAAAGCACCTTTGTAGATATCAACTGGTTACTCTTTCAATCACCATTTGCCAAGTACAAATGTACAGTAAAGTAGTTTAGTAGAACATCTGACCAAAGTAACCCTAAAGAAGAATCAGAAACAAAAACCTCATTTTTTTCAACAATGATCAATCCCCAAATTAAGAAAATGTTTGTTCTTTGCTTCTTTTTTTTAAAAAACCTCCAAATTTAAGTTCTTAGAATCAACAACCATTTGATGATCTTCATCAGTCAGACGCCCTACCCAAAAGTGGAGACCTCTCAAGATTGAAACTTTATATTAGACTGATAGTTCCCAAACCCCAAAAGTAGGAAAAAAAAAAACACTAAAATGATGATTGAACGCAAAAGGAGGAATGAATCATACATGTAATAACGAAAGATCTGAAGACGGAAACAAGGGGAATGTCGATCAAAGAAGTTCTGAACCCATATCTCTGCAAATGCTGCTTAAAACTGTAACATCTAACACAAGTAAAGTTGGTAACAAGAACAAAAGGTACCAAAACATCTCCAATTGCAACGAGCACCGGCGCCGATAGAATCAGAAGCGAAGCCACCATTATCAACATGAAGAACACCGTCCGTACGAATCTCCGGGCCCTCTCCATATTCCCCTTCCCGGCCGCCATCCTCGCCGGAAAATCCTTACCCAATCTGATCTACCAGAGAAACCCTCTCCTTTTCAATCAACTCAAATCATCTAGAGAAAACCCTAGCCGAAATGGCGGTCTCAGTCTCCGGCGTCTTCCGTCCATAACTAAAGATTGGTTCTTGAAATCGCCATGGATGGCTAGGGTTTGTGTTCAAGCAGAAATCGAAAACTCGCTCTCTCTCTCTCACAGAGACACAGAGAAACAGAGAAGATGAAATGAGGGTTTGAAAACTATTTTTATTTTAGTTTTTTTTATTATTATATTTTATAAAGCTGTCTCTTCTTTTTCGTCGCTGTCTGATTTTTTGTGATTTAAAAAAAATGAAATATTTAAGCTAAATTGTTTTTATCATTAGATAGGGATTAATTAACGATGATACATTAAAAGATACACCTGTTATGTATCTGTCAAATTTTGAACACTCATTATTAATTTGGAAATAATCAATAAAACTTTGAAATGACTAACATACCCTGTGATTAATGTATGTGCAAAGAGATACAAATTTAAAATTTTCTTGGAGGGAGTTTATGCAACCGATGATTGTTAATCATTGAGAAGGTTTTTTTTTTAAGGCAAACTTGGGCTTTTAAGAATATTCCATAACTATCTTAGAAATAACATATGTCTCCGACAAGGTTTGAACTACAAGTATTCGCTGTAAGTTACTAAAAGTTGTCAATGGCATAAAACTCAATTGTTAGAGTTTGGCGGATGCTATCACTGGGTCATGGATTCGAACTCAGCCAGCGGCATGTTTATCAAGTGTATTGACCAGTTCTAGTCTTTGATAGTTATGGATCCTGAAAACTAAGTTCGCCTTCAAAAAAAAAAAAAAATTACTAAAAGTTTGTTTGTAGCGCAATTGCATCTTTGACAAACATCAAAGAAAGATCTAGAATGCTAGGAAATCAACATATGTAGTTGCTTTTAGGTTTAGTTGTGTCAATAGCATTTTAACAATTATTTTTGGACAAATTACTTAATGATGACATAGAGCGAATATGTGTCTCTCAATCGAGGCATGCATCACCTCGACACGACTTACTTGTGGTAATCTAAGGCATTGTCAATGTGCTTTGTTGTGCATAATTAAGGTGTTTTTTTCGTTTTTTCATAATTGGAGTTTGAATCAAACCTCGCATATCACTCCTTAATTGTATTCATTTGCACAGTTGATTAGAAGGAAACTATATAGAGTACAATAAACTCTAAAGAGATACAAACTCAATTTTGAACTCCAATCTAAAGTCTTACTTCCACCACACAACACAATCTCAGAAGGTATACAAAGAGGGGCAATATAGGAAATTTATAAAGAGCACTTCCCAGTAACGTGACCGTCAAATGCAATATCTTAGTCGGGAGGACCAAACCAAAAAACACCCACGATGAGTCACCATCACTCGTGTTGTAATGACGACGTGGGCCTGCCTGCACAGGGTCCCCACTCTAACGATCCAGCCGCCTCCACGTGGCAAAGAATACTGACCGGCACAACAAAAGCTAACGTGCATGAAAACGAAGTGGCGAGAAAAACTGAAAAGCCTATAATAACGGTCAGTTTTTATTTTTTCAAAAAGATACGATCCTGCGTGACGTACGGTGATTCTGTGCAGTCTCCGTATGTTTGGACGACATAGCAGCGTAAACCAATTGGATGGTAATGTTGTATGCTAGTGTTCTTCAATGTTGTTTGTGATTTGATTCTTCTTCTTTTTTTTCGCCATCCAGGAGACTGAAGACTCTCTAAGAAAGACTCAGTGTAGGAACAGAATGACTTCGCCGCTTGCATTCATCTTCTATCTTGTGACATTCTCTTGTTAGAATGATGAGTCCTCTGGGTTTGATCATGTTTCATGGAGGGTAATTGTGTATATGATTAGTTTCAATGATTAGGATATTGGGGTCAGATCAAATCCATGGAGTACCAACATATTCCAATTTCTTCGACGATGAACAAAATAAGTATGTTGTTCATGTGCAATGCATGCGCCAAATTAATGCAAGACCAAACAATCAACTCTTACAATGAGGCTATGATCAAAATATGTTAATTTCTTGTCTTGAGATCGAAGCATGAAGTGGTCTATTATTGTGAGACCAACCTCGAAAGTTCTCAATGCTAAAAACATACAAGAAATTGAACACAAATTTACGAGTCCGGGTTTTATTTTGGATGGATAAGTTTGGGGTTTGCGTAAACATGTTATTCCACTATATTTAGGCTGCCCCCATTGGTGATGCTCTATTATCAACACTTTATTTTAGCCACGTCTATTGACATGAAAATATGTTACTCCTTTTCGGATCATGGGGTCCGAGTAATGCAATTCTTCACTTTGATATTGATAGATGATGTGCCATCCTACCAAATTATATGTATCAATCTTTTGTTACCCAATTCCAAATCCAAAGTCATTCTTGGTTGGCAGACCATGACCTGATTTTGTAAGTTTTAACATTTCCATCCTTCACCTAAACTCAAAAGCCAAACTTCAAGTGATTGAATTTTCCATTTTGTGTGGGAAAATACTACTTCAAATTTATGAAAGAGTAGAATTTCAACTTTTTCCTCTCCGACCCAAATAACTCTTGACTAATCAATCTCATCCCAAACAATATGCCTTCTCCATCCACCTAACCCTCCCTTTCAGCCAAATATGCCACCCTCAAACACTTGTTTAAATAACTTTATAAAAAATGCAACAAAACATAGAAGAAGTCAAAAAATGATGAATAAATCTATTTTTATAGTAAACCATAAGACAAAGATATACAAAGGACTTGGAAAAAAAGAGAGAGAGAGAGAGAGAGCTTTGTCATTCCAACTCATTTGGTGACCTTGGTGTGGGGCAACCTTTGCTTATCCTCGGATTAGATAACATTTGAAATTCAAAACCAGAGAGCAGACTAGTAGTGGGGCATTTTGACATTCTTTTCTAATGCTTAAAAGTGTTGGAAGGGAGAGGGTGAAACCCTACATTTGCTATAAGGATTCAATACCTACCAAAAGGAACTTGGGAGTTTCTTCCTTCGTTTAGTGAGCTTGGGACCTTTGTGTGGTTGTGCAAAGGCATTTTCAAAAGTTTGTAATGTCCCACCAACCAAGTGGTGAATACACTTTTCTTCCTTCTCATGTAATCTGATTTCACCCTTTGAGGAACCCGTCAAAGTGTCGAGGAAAACAGCGAGGGACTCCACAGGTCGGGGTGGGGGAGTAGGGGGGACCGTCCATTCTCTCGAGATGCGCACTTGACTTTTCAACGCACGCATTCCGAAAGGGATGGATGGACCCCCACCCCTCACTGTTTTCCTCGCCATTTCCCTTGACAATTAGAATTTTTGCCCTTTGAGACTCCAAAACCCTTGAAGTAAATATATAATAAAAGCTTAAAAAAATATATTAAAATGTCTTAGGATGATTTCACCCATTCAAGATTTTAAGGCTATTTAGGGCAACTTAAGTGGAGACTGTAACTCCAAAATTAGGGGTTTAAGTAGTTTTTAAAGGACTACTCTTCCAATGCCAGACCTCGATCATAAAAAAAAAAACACGAGGCATGAAAGTTTTATCTCCTGATTATTTTTTATTTCTATTGTCAATAGTGTACTAGTTGAGTTGGTAGAAGTGTTAAGTAGGGAACCTCATAACACAAGTTCATGATTTTATAGAGCAGATTTAATGTTTGCTGGTATATGCTCTATGAATGGGCTACGGTTTATAAGTTTGAACTTTGAACTATACGAGTAAGAAACTAATTAATTTTCCATGACATCGACAAACAATTCCAAACATAGTGCTTTGGGCATTCACTATTTTATTTTATTTTAAAAATTGGAATTAAATCTAATAAAAGGTTTAAGATTAAACCTGTTTCGATTGACGTCTAAGTATGCTAAAACCAATGATAATCCAGAGTCGGTATATCTTGTTCCAGCTTAATCTCCATCGTTCTGATATCACTTGAATGTAGCTATGAAACCCACTAGATGTCCTTAGACCCTAAGAAATGTTGGATGATAGAGATGTTGATTTATCATTCATGACAAGTTATAGGGACATATCAAAACACAATTGACTTATTGTGTGAATCGGCATCCGAAGAGCACTTAAGGTCCAACATGTTGTATCTCTAAATTTATTCTCTCTGACAAGTTGCCATAAAAAATGGACATCTGATGCAATTACTTGACATTTTGTGGTGTACACATTAGATTGATTTAGATTCTTGAAAGGGATGTATATAACACCTCATTCTCTAATATGAGAGCTTTGTCAACAATCAACATTCAAGTCTACAAAGCAATATCGACATAAAAATTATATCAATATCATCTGAAAAATTGACCATAAGGTGGAAAAAGCAGAGTTCTTTAATAATCAGCATAATTTGATTTGATCTCGAAGAAAGTTTATGACCTTAAATGGAATTTTATATGTAAAGAAAATAATGATGATCATTATTCTTTCAATAGTTAAGGTGGTTGTATGTAACCTAATGGTCAGTGTACAAGGTTTGAAATTCTCCACTAATTCATGAGGTTTCTTATTTTGTTACTTACATCAAGCGGCTGGAGCCATGGATAATTGGAGTGGACTTTAGATAGCTCATATTTGTAATCAATGTTCTAAAAATTGCTAGGTGCTGGACGGGCGACGGGCAAGTGCCTAGCGCCCAGGGGCCTAGGCGGTCTTAGGTTTTGTATTATAACTTTAATAATTTACAAAAATTAAGTATAATACTTTATCAATTACATCCAATTTAATTCCAATATTAATATGCAAATTTTAAAAACATGAAAAATTAACAATCATTAACAAAATTTATTGAAACTCAAATGACTGAAGTTGGTCATAATGGGTACTTTATATAAATTTGAATTTGTGTACACTTTTATTTTTCTTCAAATTGCATGAATAACCTCAGTTATGTTTGATAAAATATACATCAGTAAAATTGGTACATTTAGACATATATTGAATAAAAAATAATTAAATAGTTTATTTTCAAAAAAAAGAAAGAAAATAAAATAAGAACATAATCAGCCTTATTAAAAAATGAGTGATTCTATGTGTCGAGGGAAAGGGCGAGGAAACCAGCGAGGTAAACGAGGTGGCGGGGGGTGAACCGTTCACCCCCTCGAGATGCGCGCGCAGAAAACATCTCGAGGGGGGTGAACGGTTCACCCCCCGCCACCTCGTTTACCTCGCTGGTTTCCTCGCTCTTTCCCTCGACATTTAGAATTTCCCTTAAAAAATAAAAAAAAATAAAAATACTCCCGACGCCTAGAGTCCGCCTAGACCCACAAGACTGCATGCCCAACCATTAATCTGGGCAATTTTCCACCTTCTAGCATAGGCCGATTTTTAGAACATTGTTTGTAATGTAAACAAAATCAATGAAAGTTCAACCATTCCCAACGTCTAGCTCCATTAAGTGTCTATAAATTAATGGCGAAAACAAACGTTCATTCACAATAGTTGCCGAAATAAATAAACAACCCCCGGTAGCTATGATTGTAAAAAAAGATAGTAAAAAAAAATTAAAACAAAAACCTACTTACTTCGATCTTCTTATATTGGCCTTTTAAGATCATGTTGCATTATCTATTCATGTCGATTGTAGGTCAAGTTGACAACATAATGCATTAGTTTGGCGAGCTAATACCCCATGAAGGTGACAGGCCACATGAGATACATCTTCATGTAATAAAAATTTCTTTGAACAATTATGTCTGTTTGAATTTAATCATATCTTATGGTGATAATTAACCACACAAACATGGAGGAAAACTTATCAGACATCCAGGAAAAGCTTTGATGAATGACCACATACACCATCTAAGCCTAGTGTTTTTATTCTTGGTGAATCTTATTGGGCCCAAAAAT
This sequence comes from Berberis thunbergii, assembly GCA_003290165.1. Taxonomy (NCBI): domain Eukaryota; kingdom Viridiplantae; phylum Streptophyta; class Magnoliopsida; order Ranunculales; family Berberidaceae; genus Berberis; species Berberis thunbergii. The sequence continues at coordinate 51,453 of QNQO01002556.1, read as the reverse complement.
ATAATTGATTAGGGTTTTGTCTACCATTATTAAAGAAAGAATCTTCAAACCTGTCATTCATAATATACAGTTCAAGCTTAGTAGTCATTGTTTCTTAGTCTGTGCAAGACTTTCCAGTGATGTGTGTCCTTGAAATTTTATTAACCATAAGAAGAAAAAAGGCTTTAAATGGTCATGTTAAAGATGTTTTGTAATATGGGATATTTATTGCAATTTTTTTAAGCGATATAACTTGAAGGGGTCTGACCCAGGGGCAGATCTAGGATTTTAGTCGAGGAGGGGTGAAATGAAAAATACGAATTAGTTAATAATAGTAGTTATTAATGGTAAAACCAAATTTTTTTTCTACCTGAGCTAGTAACTAATAAAACAATACAACTATAAAAAATACATTGCATATATCAAATTTGATCCATTGTAGTCCATTTTAAGCCAAAATAAAGTCACTATCGATAACCTTAGCAATGAGCATAATAACTAGAATATATAACTAAAATCACAAAATGATTAAGATAACTAACTAGGTGTAGCTAAAAAATTTGAAATTTGCAAACCTAATATGATCATAATACAATTTCATAAAAAAAATAGTTTATATGAGGCTCAAATTTTTCATTGAATTCTATAGTTATTATTTTAGATATTTTTTTGTTGGAGGTTTCATACCACGTGTGAAAAAAAAATTATTTCTTTTAATATTAATAAATTTTTATTAAATTCAACATTTTTTAATGTTTGCAATTACTAATAAAATTGCATTGAAAATAAAATAAAAATGCACTCGAAGAGTATCAAACTCGAGTATTTTACTAAAAATAATAAACTTCAAACTACTACACCAACAAAAAATGTTCACATGTTTGTATAAATAATTGTTATATTGTATTCTAAATTATATAATCGATTTTTTTTAAACTAAAGTATATATAAAAAATAATTTAATTAAAGTTGATGGAGGGCAACTGCCCCCCGCCCCTTAGTAGGTCCGCCGATGGTCTGACCCAGTTATTTGAGCATAGATGTCCCTCTGCCCCCTTTTGTTAGTTTCCTAGAGAGGAACAAAAAAAGTTTAACATTTTTTTTTAAATGTGAACATAATTTTTTTTGGATTCCAAAACCATTAAGAGTCTTCGGCAAGATTTAAATCCTAAACTTGTGATATTATCCGTCACAAATTTACCGACTGAGCTAGTACCCCATTAGCGAAAAAAGAAAAAAAAACTTTGTTCAAAGGAATTCTTGTTCTCTTTCCCTCTCTCTCTTTTCAATACTTGTGAGAGGGAGATGAAACCCTTACAATATAGATAATACAATTATACAACCAAACAACTAATACAAAACTAAAAAAAACAAAATACTACACAAACAGGTGCACTTTGAAGGTTAGGCCAAAGTATCAAAATGTGTTGCTTGAGCCTGATTGATTATGGGCCTTGGAATTGGGTACCTGTGTTGTTTCTTGCATAGCCTGATTGAGTTTTGGCCTTTTAGGTTGTCAATAAAGAGGCCGCTATGTACGAGCAATTTTCTGTTCCTATATGTACAAACAATGAAAACATTGCACAAAAACAATAAAAAAAAAACAACATACAATGTTACTCTTTTTTTCAGAGTTTTAAAATTTTAATTATCGATATTGTCGTTGTTGTGTATTATCGTTACTATCGTTGTTGTGTGATATATATAGCATGAAAAAAATGTTATTGATTATGTTAACGGTACTTATTAGTGAATATCCTTTTTCAAAGTTTTTTCACTAACTTGGTGAGTTTTGAACTAAGAATTCTCAGTAACTCTTAAACAATCAAGGGGAAATTGTCAACCCAAAGTTGTAACACTTGCACAGTTAAGAAATATACAATCCTGACTTCAGAGAACAAGATGGGCAAAATACATTCAGGCTTGCTGTCATTATAATCGTGATGTGTTACTGCACAGAAAAATTATTAAATCTACGACAGGCTAGATTGAATGTCAATGGGCTGCTATTCTTGGGAGCTAAAAAGTTTTTTTTTTTTCACTGAATGACATGTCAACATGGATATAACTGAAAACGAGTAAAAATTGAAGAGGATAGTTTCCAACTGAGCAACTTGGAAATAAATAATAGGATCAATGAACCCCTTCAAAATTTCATTGGGTCAAAATTTTAGGATTTTTTTAAAAAATGAGCTGTTGGAAATATAATTGTTGCAAATTAAAACATGAATGAAGTTATCGAATTTTTTTGGATTGAGTCGCAGACTAGGTTACTCTCTTTAAGACGTTTCGCGGTTCTGCCCAAGATTGTGCAAGCAGTCTGTTAGCCCCGTCGTCCCCAGGATAAAACAACCCAAAATTATTTTTTTGTCTCGTTTAGTCACATGCACTGTTGAAGAACAAAAATCTATTCACCCTATTTCTTTTGCTCGGAATCACAAAAAACAATGACAGTAAATATGAAAATACAAAAACTGGAACTCTCTGAAATAGACTGTTTACAAAACAAAAACTCTCTGAAAATGATTGCTTTCGACATATTTTTTATCTGAGAGAGCAAGTATTTATATGCTGATAAAAATATTTATGAGAGAAAACGTGCCTTAAAAAGCAGAGGAAATCACGGATAACGTGTAGGGAGAAGATTGGATCTCCTCTTACTCAGTCTTGTTCTCTGAAGCAAATAAAGAAAAATATATTTTTTCCAAATAAAATTTCAACAAAAAGATGGAATTGATCAACATTGGTTGGTCCCCTCCCTCTTTCACAAAAGCGGATACCCCTTGGGGTCCAAACACTATCCTTATTAACTCATCCAAAGAGAGTTATATTGAGGATATGAGACTAAACATTTTAGAGAGAGATTTGAAAGTTAATAAACCATTTCCCTTTGTTTTTTAAATTCAAACCAATATTTCAACAATCCCCCACTTGAATTTAAAAAAAAACATTTATTCGTCGAGCAATCTATAAAATATAAGATTGTGCATAAACAAAAGTGTCTTTCAACTTGAACTCTTGCGTAGTGTTCATGTTTTAAATTATACTAGAGTAACCCGTAGTTTTGAACTCAATCTATAACAACATTACACGCACAACCTTACCAAGGTGAAGTTTAAAAAGCTCGTGCTTTAAGGCCACGACAAATTCCATAGAAAGCGGTCATATTTCCACAGTCACTTAAGTGAGTCTATCAAGAGTATTCATGTAGCTAGGTACTCCACTCCACATAGAGTATAGATCTCATTAAGAGTTTTAACTCATCCTATCAGAAACTCATGCTTCAATCTAGGAATGGAATTACTATAAAGTCAGCATGATTCACTTCATATCATTCACGACTTGTTATTACCCATTGAACCTATTTCTTAGGATTTTCAGTCTATAGGTCGGATTACCATCATGAATAACTCATCAATCTAAAGGCATAAGACCCATTCCTTTCGAGGTTTGAAAACCTTTTCTCTAGCTAATCCTTTCGTCAAAGGATCAACCAACTTCTCATTAGTCCGTACATGATCCACTCTAACAGCTCCAGTAGATAGAAATTCTCTAACCATACTATGCTTACGACGTATTTGTTGTCTCTTGCCGTTATAATAACAGTTTTGTATTTTGCATAGCCGTGGGTACTATCCCATATAGGGATTTTTGCTAGCAAGTTTCTTAACCAACCTCCTTCCTCATTAGCCGTGGTTAGTGCTATCATCTCTGACTCCATCGTGGACTGTGTCAGAATAGTCAGTTTCTTTGATTTCCAAGAAACAACTCCACCAGCTATACTAAAAATATAGCCACTGGTTTGCTTTGGAGTCATCTGAGAGGATGTTCCAATCAACGTCACTTTATCCTTCAATGACAGCGAGAAACTTCTGATAGTGCAATCCAATGTTCTTAGTCCTTTTTAAGTACCTCATGACCATTTCAATAGCATGTTAATGTTTTATACTAGGTCTACTAGTAAAATTTGCATAGTAGTCCCACAACATAAGTTATGTCGGGCCTAGTGCAATCAGTAGCATATCGTAGGCTATCAATGATGTTCACATACTCAGGTTGTCTAACACTATTATCGGTGTTTTTGAACAACTTTACACTAAGATCATTAGGAGTACATGCATGTTTACAGTCAGAATAATTATATTTCTTTAGGATCTTCTCAATATAGTGTGACTGATTCAAAGAAATTCCCTTTTCAGACCTAATAATCCTTAATACTAAGGATTACACTCGCCTCCCCAAGATCTTTCATATCAAAGTTCACACGCAATAAAGATTTCACATTATTCATGAAATGAATTTTTTTTTTTTTTGCAATCATGGAAAGAAGAATCATTTTTAGTTTCATGTTTAATTTGTGTAAATGTGAACAACAGTAAAGAACTTAGATATGTCCTTATAGATTAACTATTGATTACTCACCTATGCATGGCTCCACTTATTGAGACAGTTTGTGTTTTGGAGCTCATTTACATATAGTTGTTCAGAGCATCATGAAACACATGCCATGTGTAAAGGGAGGAGGAGAAGGAGGTGAGAGGAGGCGTGGAATCGATTAGAGAGGACGATAGCAGTTGGGGAAATGGAAATCGATCTGAGAGTGTGCGGATTTGCTTAATTGTGTAGAGGGAGGAAAGTCCAAAACGAAGAAGGAATTAGAGAGATTACCTGAAGATGAGATGGAGGAGAGCATGACGTGATGGATCTGTTGGTGGCTGCGATATGGACCTGTGGCTGGCGACATGAAAAGAAGATTGTAAGAGATGGTGTTTGTTGTTTGCGTGGAGGAAGAATAGCGAAAAGGAGATGAGAACCTTTAATTGGTCTGTGGATCTGTCACTCCCCCGATCTCTATCTCTCTCACACTAGATCTCTCTCGCTCGTATTCTGAGCCAAAGAAAATTGGGGACTTTCAATAACCCTAGCTCCAAATTAATTGAGAAATGGAAGAAGCAGATAAACAAAGAGGAAATTAAAGCTAGACAAAATGGAGAGAGTAGAGAAGAAGACAGAGAGATGGATATACAAAGTGGGAGAGAGAGGGCAACAACATGAGTGAGAGGGAGGGAAGGAGGGAGTGAGAGGAGTTGTGTTCTTTTTTTGCTTTGGTGAAAAGAGATGAGCGGATTTCAAAAATTTTGAGCAAAATTTAGCGGTGTCATTTTTTCAATCTCCTGCTATGTTATTCCATAGCTTTTTATTAAGGGAATGTGATTAAAACTGGTCTTATCATAGTTCAAGTATTAAAAACGCTATAATCAAATGCTTTTAATAGCCAATTGTGGTGTAGAGTGTATAGAAATGGCTAATCAAACAGATCATCTTTCATGTTTGAGTTTAAACCGTTGATCTAGGAAATCAGAGGACTTGAAAGTCATTTATTGCATGTGATACTAAGAGTCTTAAACCTATTTCACACAACTAACTTAGTTGCAACTTTATTATATGTATATATATATATATAGACTAATTTTAAAAACAAATCACTTTCATTGTTGACGAAATATTAAAACTTATTCTTCTCTCTTTAGTAATGAAATATGTTTTCCTAGATAATAATCACATTATTAGTAATGATTTGGTTCGTTGATAATGATTGATATTTTTACATTAGTTTTTTTTTTTTTGTTAAAGCTCGTTTACTAATATATTGTAGCATTCATTGTTCATTAGTTCAATTTTTTTGATTTCTCAGGTGACTCAACATGGGAATGATGGTGTTACATTATGTTAAATTTGACACATTATTGATGGCACTTTGAATCATTATGATATATAATTTACTAGACATTTGTTTCATTTTGTGCTATACATAGAGGTTCATGGATCCATTCATTTATGGACATTATCCAAATTTGATGATATCTTTGGTAAAGGATAGACTATCAAATTTTACTAAAGAAGAAAAACAAATGGTGATGGGATCACTTGATTTTGTTGGCATTAATTACTATTTGACATTTTATGCAAAAGTTATCTATGTCAACGTAACGAATGTTAATGATGCTGAAAATGATCGACATTTTATCAAAGGTAGTGTTTTCTGCTACTAACTTATACAATTTTCATCCTTGTCCCGGATCGGTTGGATATGTAGATTGATAACATAATAAATAACAATATATTCTCCTCTTATTCATGTAAAATATTAAAGTTGACTAGATGATCGATTACTTAAGTTCATTTTTCTTCTATGTTACAGGAAACACATACATAAATAATGTTACAATGAGGCAAGTTTATAGGAAACGATAAAATTATTTTAAATCTTCTCGTATTAGTAGGGTTAATTTCTAATTGTTACTAATTTTATTTGTCAATGAAGTAGGAGTACAATCACATTGACTCAAACATAAGTAAAAAGAATATGTTTAACTCCTCGACTCCATACAAGCACATTAACTCACGCATTATAAATATCATTTCCTACTTCTAGAGTAGACCCATAACTGAGCTTCCTCTAAGCAATCGATACACGCCACGTGGGTGGTGGTGGATGTAATACAATTTTTAGTTGACAAACAGGGGCAAGTCATATAGCGAAATCAGATATCACCCTGTTACAGGGTCCACGTGTCATGCTACTGTCACGTGGCATAAGAGTGATCCATCAAGAACAATAGATGTTCCACACTCCAATGGATAAGGATGTAAGTGGGGAGGTGTCGGTAGAAAGAAATGTATTAGAGATAATTCCTTTTCATTTTATGAAATTAGAGTTAACTCCTCTTACCTCTGACACTGTCAGCTACTTTGAGTCAATTTCTGTAACAGATCAATGGTTCAATGAAAACAGGGAGTTTCATTGGATGTTTTGACTCTAACTCTCAGTGGTCAAAGGACAGGAACACAACTGTAAAATTGTGTGAGCTGGGGGGAGGTTGGTGTAATTAGGCTAATTATGTTGGGACTAACCAGACTAAACCCTAGAATAATCAAAGAAGCCTAAAAGGAAGTGTGAAGAAACTAAATGGTGATAGACTAAAATTGATGAAAAGTTCACAGTATAATTCAAAACCCACCGAGTGTTTTGGAGGAAATTGTTATATGGATATATAAGTCAAAAGAATATTGTTTTGGCTCAAACGTTAAATTTGCATTAAAGACACCATGTGTGGATTTCCGTTGGATTTTGAGGTTTCATCTAGCATCAAACTCTCCGTACATAACTTCTCTAATTGCTCATCGACATGCACATTAATGGTGGAATTGTCTTGATACTAACAGCTTCCTCGATTTTCTATAAAAAAAAATGATATTAATCAAATTTGAGATAAATAAAGAGCCAATGAAGTACTAGCTCAACTGGTAGACTTGTGGCAGATAGCAACAAAACTTTTCAGGGATCGACCTTTCCGAACGATTGGGTGGGAAGTTTTAAAGGATAAAACAAAAAAGGAAAACGATTGATCAAGGATGGGACATGATGAAACACTCATAACAAAAGATGTCATACTCCACGATCAAGAAAAAATTGTCTTCCTTCAAAAAAATTATACTATATTCGAGAAGCGATTAAGTAAGTTGTATTTTATTATTTATGAAATGAGAAATCAAATAACTATTTTTTTCTAGAAAATGATAAAATTTTATGATTGTGCATAAATATGCATGAGTTTGATGAGCCAATAAAAATTTATAGGTTAGATGCAGATGTGAAAGGGTACTTCCATTGGTCCCATTATAGATAATGTTCAAGGAAATATTGGTCACAATGTGCGGATGGGGCTATACTATGTAGATTACATGGACAACTTGAAGCGATATCCTAAAGAGTCTATCAATTGGCACAAAATTTTCTTGAGTGAGGATTTGAAATTTTCTTGAGTGAGGATTTGAACTCTACAAAAAACTCTTCACCCACACTGACATCTTATTAGGGGTTTATATTTGGCTTTTCTCTTCAGGTGGTTCTTCTTGTCTGGCAAGTATTGGAATTATGAATCATTGATTTGGGAAAACTTTGGTTGTAGATTTTAATTTTATTTATTTATTTTTTATCCCTCAACCCTCCCACCCAATTGTCTCGAGGTGTGTTTCGTGCTAAACAAAACTACACACTACACCAAATTTGACATTTTTGTAACAATCCAAAAAACAGTAACACTTTTGAGCTATAACAATCCACAAAGCAATTTTACAAATTTTCACAAACAAAGTGATTCAATAATTGTATCCCCACAAATAGTATGGCTAACAAGTAATGTTATTCATGGGTGATCTAATTTATTGTATCACTTTTTTGTGTAGCTATTTTTCATTTTGTTGACTAAATTTAGTTTTGACTTGAAATTGTTGGGTGGATTGTAATAGCTCAAAAGTGTTACTATTTTTTAAGTTGTTACAAATATGCCAATTTGGTTGTAGTGACAGTGTTAGAAATTGTTGCATTCATTATAATAATAATAAAGCATAAAAGTAAACTAGTTGGGACTTGGGATGATACCTGTGTAAGGCGACATGGAAGACTTTTTCAACCAGTAACATCAACCACTGCAGAAGAGTTGAACACGAAACATATATTACAATTATAATTTTGGTGCAAGCCCATGTTCCAAGGTGTGACCCAACACTCATAGGCTTGGTGGACCCAATTGAACATCAACAACAGTTAAACTCGGTGACTCAATGTTGCCCTATAAAAACAGTTAAAATAGTTGTAAATAATTATTTAACATTTTACATTGGTATGTCCAAAACTAAATTTGAAGAAATAAAAAAAAAATGAGAATGAGTGTGGCCTCATGAATATAAATATGATCATGCACCTCACCACATGTTTATTTTTATCTAATTATATTTATATGATTTCCATAAGAAATGTGACTACAACGAGAGCAGTCTTATTACAAATCATTTTTCTAGAGAGTTCCCAGTTGAAGAAGGGGATGTTACATGTTCCTGTTTTTTTTGCTATAAGATGCATATTTCAACCCACCCACCCCTCATCTCTGTCAATTTTATTTTATGTGTGTAACCACGATTTATTTTTATATTTGATAATTTAGTGACCTATTGGGGAGTATCGAAGGCACGACCCAAGGATTAGGGTGGCATGCTTTTGACATGTCACTGTATTCGTGCCAACGACACGAGTACACATTATGTGGAAAGTGTATGGTCGTACCGCAGGCACGACTGATACACTAGTACACACACACACACACACACACACACACACACACACACACATATATATATGATTACTCTACAATCACAATGAGTAGTTGTATGGAAAACATTCCAATCGATTTGACCAGAACAATCGCGACGTGTGTTGCTTTGTCTTCTTTGATGGATCTTTGCAATTTCAAACTAAGGTAAGTTTGTTTAGTTTATAGATAAGTTTTTTTTTTCATGTTTGTTATTTGTGTGTGTGTGTGTGTGTGTGTGTGTTTTTGCTTCCTACGATTTGGGGTTGTTGATATTTGAGTTTTGGTGTTTAGGTGCAAATTGTTGAATGAACTGAGGGAGGACAAGGATATATTCCAGTATGTTTCAATAGATTCAATATCAGTTGGTCCCTGAACTTCGACTCCGGGGATTGCTTTGTTCATATAGAGATGCATAGAGAATCAAAACCTTGAAACCTTGTATAGACTCGGCACGACACGTTGTCTTCCTCTTTACAGCGTAATCTATTGATTTCTTAAGCTATTTTAAAACCATATATAATAGAAAAACTAAACTCGGTTTTTGGATTTATATTAGTAATTTTGTTGATATTAATGATTTTCTCATTATGCAGATTGAATATTTTAGTGATAAAAGCCTCGATATGGGATGCCAAATGTTAGCACGAGCGGCATATTTAGGCCATGAAGAAGCAGGGTGTGTTCTAGGTATTGTCCTCGTATGCAATGATGATGCTCAATCAGTACAACAATGGATGGAGGTCTTAAGTAGTGTTGAGGAAATCAAACGACAGAAATAGGTTGGGATCTCAGAATGCTGAAAAAAAAAATCAAAGCAAATTTTGTGCATAGTATTGATTTCATTTATGTTACAATGTGTATTCATATTTTCAATTTTTGAAATAAAAACCAAATGAAAGGAAGTAGATTTTTGGTGAATAAATAGCAATTGCTTCATTAAACCATTGAGAATGGAAAACAAATTATAGGCTTCGCATTACTTCACAACAAATACATATATATCAACCATTTGCGAACGTTTCTAACAATTGAATTATTATTATTTATAAAATAGGCGTTGTAAGTGCGTCTGGGCGTATATTGTATTTGGGGCTAGGCTAGGTGACAAATTTCAGTTGTGCGAAAACAATTTGGAGGGCTATTTTCGAGATTGTGAGGATTTTTTTGGAAATTCGATTGCGACACACATAAAGTGAAGTTGAATTCTTATAACATGATAAAAACTCTAATTTTTGGCTGGTTTGGGGCCATTTGTGAGTCCTATGTAGGCGGGTGGGATTGGAGGGCTATTTCGAGATTTCGTTTCAAGATTGTAAAGGCTTTTTCGAGAACTTGGTGTTTGATGTGTTAATCAATTGTGAAAGAAAGTTTATTTATACGTAGACTAATTTTAACAACAAATCACTTTTCTTATTGACGGAAGATTAAAACATATTCATTTATCTTTAGGAATGAAATATGTTTTCCTAGATAATAATCACATTATTAATAATGATTCGGTTCGTTGATAATTATTGATATTTTTTACATCAATTTTTTTCTTGTTAAAGCTCGTTTACTAATATATTGTAGCATTCATTGTTCATTAGTTCAATTTTTTTGATTTTTCAAGTTACTCAGCATGGAATGATTGACATTTCACTTGTGTCGATGTGGTTTCAACCATACTCTAAATCAAATATTGATATAAAAGCTGCAGAAATAGCAATGGATTTTCATTTTGGTTGGTAAGTTGTATTTTCTCATACAATGCAAAAACTTTAGCACATGTAATTGCATTAGAACTCTTGATATGTGAGTTATTTATATTCTTCTCAACATTTTTATAGGAAATTAGAATCGAATGGGTATTGGCAAACATTTAAAGTTCAAATTTTGTCTTTTGTTATTTATTTTTATTTTTTAAGGACAAATCTTCATTCCATTTAAAATGTTACATTATGTTAAATTTGACACATTATTGATGACACTCTGAATCATTATGATATATAATTTTCTAGACATTTGTTTCATTTTGTGCTATACTATACATGTAGGTTCATGGATTCATTTCACTTATGGACATTATCCAAGTTCGATGATATCTGTGGTAAAGGAAATACTATCGAATTTTACTAAAGAAGAAAAATAGATAGTGATGGGATCACTTGATTTTGTTGGCATTAATTACTATTTGGCATATTACTCATGTAAAATTATTAACAATATATTAAAGTTGGCTCAATCAATTACTTAAGTTCATTTTTCTTCTGTGTTACAAGAAACACATACATGAATAATGTTACAATTGAGTTTATAGGAAACAATAAAACTATTTTAAATTTTCTCGTATTAGTAGGGTTAGCTTCTAATTGTTACTATTTTTTTTTGTCAATCAAACAGGAGTAGAATCACATTGACGATATGTTGGTCTACATCAAGAACAAATACCAAAATCCACAAATTTATATCACAGAAAATGGTATTTTCCTCACCTACACTACTTGTTAAAATAATAAAAAAAAAAAAAAATAGGACTAGGGTTTACGTGGGTTGTTGAATGATTTGTATATGAATAAATAAATAAATCTCAAAAAATTCGAAATTAAATAATTCAAGATATACCAAGTGTTTTGGAGGAAATTGTTATATGGATATCAAGTCAAAAGAATATTGTTTTGGCTCAAACATTAAATTTTGAATTAAAGACAACATGTGTGGATTTGTGTTGGATTTTGAGGTTTGATCTAGCATCAATATCTCCATACATAACTTCTCTAATTGCTCTTCGACATGCACATTAATGGTAGAATTGTTTTGATATTAACAACTTCCTCTATTTTTTATAATAAAATAAATATGATATTAATCGAATTTGAGATAAATAAAGAGCCAATAAGGTACTAGCTCAAGTGGTAGACATATGACAAATGGTAACAAAATTTTCCAGAGTTTGAACCCTGCTGACGGCATGTACATGAGAAGCGATTAAGTAAATTGTATTTTCTTAATTATGAAATGAGAAATCAAAAAACTAATTTTTCTATTTTTTTATTATTATTTTTTATGTTCAAGGAAATCTTGGTTACAATGTGAGGATGAGGCTATGCTATGTAGATTACATGGACAACTTCAAACGATATCCTAAAGACTCTGTCCGACTCAGAATTTTCTTGAATGAGCAGGATTCTAACTCTACGAAGAACTCTTCACCCACACTAACATCTTATTAGGGGTTTATATTTGGCTTTTCTCTTCGGGTGGTTCTTCTTGTTTGGCAAGTGTTGGAATTATGAATCATTGAGTTGGAAAACTTTGGTTGTAGATTTTAATTAAATTTTTTTTTTTTTTTTTTTATCCCTCAACCCTCCCACCCAAATGCCACTAGCAGAATTCGAAGTCTGGACTTATAATATCATCCGTCACAACCCTAATAGCTGAGCTAATACCCCTTGGCTCTTTCATTATATTACAAATACATGAAATTTGAGTGTATGACTAATTTATGCAAGTCATTGTATATAAAAGAAAGACCAAAACTTTCTTATAAGAAAAGGGGAATTTTAAAAAAAAATAAAATATAACTTGTAGAAGCTCTCAGTTGGATTGATGTTATCAACCGTTACGGGTTGTTAATGTGTAAAACCGGATTCAATTCGTTAAATTTAGATCTGTTGGTTACCAAGTTCTTCAGGTTAATCAAGCATTTATCGATCATATATACCTGAAATGCATATCAACCTCAGAGTTGTACATTCCAAATTAATATACATAATAGTTATCATGGAATGATATGATCAAAACATTAATGCAAGTATGTGAAAATTTTAGTTTTCCTATGGAAAAAAAAAATGGCTAGTGTATTTTTAGTTATTATTCTTTTAATTACCACACGGCCTATTGTTAACCGCACCGATTTTTTTTTTATTTAGAAACAATTTCCACCATGTTAATTAACACTTCATTTGCTGTCTTTTTTTCTCTTGGGTTTCAACTCTCAACTCTTGTCTGTGCAAAACAAACCCTAAGAAACTTGGTTAGTCTCTGTACTGTGCAGAGAAATGGGTGGCGGGAGAGAGGTGTCGACGTCTTTGGATGCAGTGAGAGACAAGAATCTGATGCAGCTTAAGAAGCTCAACACTGCTCTCTTCCCCGTTCGCTACAACGACAAGTATTACGCCGATGCCCTTGCTTCTGGTGAATTCACCAAGCTTGGTAATCAATCTTCCACCCCAATTTCACTCAACACGTCTACTGATTTAGGTTTTGTTTTGTATTTTATTTTTGTTAGAAATTTCAGTGGGTATTGAGTGAATTTGCATATCGTGCATTGATTTTTATGGTTTAATGTGTTTATCCATCGATAAAGTCTATTTTGGTTGTTGTTGAAATGATAAAACGAAGGAACCCAGTTATCATCTTCATCTGAAATGAAAAACCCAGAGGATAGAATTGAGAATTTGTATGTATTAGAGTTGGAGAAAAAGCAATCAGACTTGTTGAAGGTAATTTTCCCCCTTTTAGCACAGTGCATTTCAGTGTTTGAATGGCTTTGATGAATGTGGTGGTGATTCTGGTGAATGGTGATTAAAACTTTTAGGTTATGTGTAAAGGGTATTTCGATTTTTCATACTAAGCGAAACTCACTCTCTTTAACCTGATTTATTTCATTCAGGAAAGTTTATAGTCGACTTCACTCAAGTGTCCATTAAAAGTTTATAGGTGGTGGTGATGAATATGATTGCCTTATATATAGTAATTATTGTAAATGCTCTTAGCCTAGCTTCATAGTTACTCTTGAATGGCATGATGGCTATACAGGATAATGTCACACTTAGACTAAACACAAATCGAGAAAATTTATGGTTTACTTTATCCTGTTGCTGGTTGTGCGGACACTTTTAAAAGAGTGGCGAACTCGTATCAAGACATAAACAATAAAACTTGAGGTTTATAACCTAGCAATTTGTTGTTATTCATTATTGCTTGCAAGTTCATAGCAAAACATAACATATCATGAGAATCAATTCCATATATAATTAATTTTAGATTTATTTTGTATATATAAATTAGTGAACACAATATTGTGTCCCTAAATTTTTTCTTTTTAGATCCTCTGTGTCCGACATACCTATCTGTATTTGTGCACCCAGTTCCCTTGACTGGATTAAAGCAATTGCAATTCTTGATCTCCTTCCTTTGTATATGTTTTTCATTATGGATTTCAATGGGTATTGAGTGAGTTTTCATTTTGTTCATTGATTTTATGGTTTTATGTGTTTGTTTTGGTTTCCATTGAAATGTGTAATTGAAGAAACCCAATTACTATCTTCACCTGAAATGAAAAACCCAGATGTTAGAATTTGGAAATTTTGATGTATCAGAGTGGGATGAAGCAATTGTCCATGTTGGAGGCATTGTTTTAAAAAGCGTTTTTAAAGCGTGCCTTGAGGCGCGAGTCGAGGCGGGGCGCACATAAATCGCCTCTGCTCGTACGAGTTGAGCTGTCAGTGTGAGGCGTACGCCTCGAGGCGTTGAGGCGTACGCTTCGAGGCGTTTTGAGGCGAGGCGTTTTTTAGGCGTACGCTTTTTTATTTCTTGATCAGTTGGCGTTATTTGGTAAATGGCTCTCCAAATGCACCTAGAAACACTGCAGTTGACAAGCAAATGGTTGATTGATTCATTGCTTGACATGCAGGACGCATTTGTTGTTCACATGCCTACCTCTTCTAAGGATATTGTCCCTTTTGAGGGTATTCCCAATTAAGGCAATCCAAACGAAAACACATGCTTTGAGGGCAATGTTACTGACCCATATCTTCTTGATGATATCTTTGTCCCACCCTTGGATACTACTCCCGCAGAGCTTAAGATAGACAAATTTAAGCTGAACTGATCATTCTTGCCGCTTTGTTCCAACCTATCGTCTTCATGCTGGAATCTGAATTGATTCTCAGTAGTTTAATCTGCGTTGAACGTCAAAGGTGAATAGTCCTCCTTGTTGGTGGCTTCCATATCATTGTAAAACTTGCTCTTTATTTGTTTGAATTTTTTATATACATTTTTCACTATTTTTTACAAAAAAACGCCTTACTTCGCCTCGCTACGCCTCGAGGCTACGCTTCGCCTCGGAAAAAGCTCGATCGCCTCAAGTCTTAAAAACGCTTTTTAAAACATTGGTTGGAGGTCAGAATCTCATGCTATTTCATTGTTTAAATGACTAAGATGAATGTTATGGTGATGAAAATTAGGATATTTGTAGAAGGTATTGAACTTTTCATGCTAAGTGAAAATCACCCCTTTTTAACCTGACTTCCATTCATGTAAGTGTGTGGTCGACTTATCCTAAGCATCCACTAGTAGTTGCTATGTGGTGATTGCCTTATATTTAGTAAATAATGTAAATGCGCATTAGTTAATCTTGAGCTGCATGATTGTTCTACGGGATAATGTCAAATTGGAATAAACACGAATCAAGAAAATCCATGGGCCATTCCCTTGACTGAATCACAGCTATTGAAATTTTTGATCTCCTTCCTATTATAGATGTATTGAGAAATTATTGCTCTCAAACTGAAATGAGAATGATCCATTCTTATGCTGCTTATTGAAAGTTTAGAACAAGAACTTGTTTTCATATTACCTACATATCTAAATTTAACATATCGATATTTTGTATGTTTAATTGGGATGTTATGCCTCTAAAATAGCACAATAAGGTTTGTATTTCGTCTCTTCGTGGCTGTGTGAAAATTACAGTCGCAAGCCACTGATCTATAATATTACCTGTTGTTTGCTGATTAAAAAAATTGTTTTTCGTTAAATGGAAGTCTGTAAGAACATGGTATTTCACCTGAGGTTGTGTTTGATTTTTTTTTCATGGAAATTTCACCTGAGTTGTGTTTGATTTTTTTTTCATAGAAAAAAAATTGGTAGAGATAAGAGAGGAAGTGAGAAAAAATTTCACCCCATGATACTAAAGATAGTTATTTTTCTTGAGTTCCAAAGAAAAAATATCAAACACATTTAAAATTTAAATTCACCAGGGAAAGAATCTACATGGAACATTTATCAATAAACATAAGCTAAATCTAAATCGACTTTACTAGTGGAAATGGAAACTAGGGTTCATTATGACGTTCCATAACTTTTTTCCTCTCGGAATGAAAGTCAGTCCCTCTCTCTAAGGATCTTGTCTTCCAGAAACTCAGTGATTCTATCTCAATATTTCTTAAACTTTTCCAAAACCCAAATTGTTTTCAGATTGGTAGGTAACTATAAAATATCCACCATCCCAATCTTTTCATTTTCCAAAACTCATTAGGTCCTGCTCTCGAGTCCTTGCATGTGGTTTTTTGTCTTAACTCTATTGTCAACGATGGCGCTTCAAAAGTATATGCATCCTGGGGCCTCCTCCAGTCAGATGAGATCGATTGGAGTGGCAAATCTAAGCACAAAATTCAGCTTTATCGAGATGCCCTCTTACCAATTTAATAACGTGACCTTCCACAAGAATCAGAATTTTCTCCTCTTTTAGGTTGCTTCCACTTACTTCTCATGGTTTGCCTCCACACTTTAAGTACCTAACTTTTGTTGGTTTTTCTTTGGACAACAACTGTCACTTATCAGCTATTGGAGATGATATGAACATAAGGCAATTGGCACAAAGGTGGCCGGTAGAGGAGAGGGGGCTCATATAACTAGACATTTTAAGACAGTAGGAGGATAGGAGAGATACAATAACGTACTTGATCTCACGGGGCTAAATCCTTTTTAGGAACATTTTTTTTTCTTTTTTTCCTGGGAAAAAGGGAATGCAATGGCAATTTCTTTTGCTGGTCCCAAAATAATCCCATACCATGTGGTGCTGTATTTTGGTGAGTTAGCTAAGGTGTATACTTAGTAGGCCTTATTGATTATGTTATTTGCATGCTACAAGTATGTGAGGGTTACTAGGGATAAGTTTGTTGATTTCCAGATCTGATTTTCCTGTCGAAGGTTTATAAAACTCTGATTCATTTCGCAATGAGAAATTACCCCTTCACCCCAAGTTCAAACTTGAAGCTTCTCTTCAGTGATGTTTTCCCGTATTTCATGCAATCTCAACAACTTGTTGGAACTTGGAATCACGACTCAGTCCTTGGTTGGGAACAAAGAATCAACAACAAATTGTTGTGGTAGGTGTAAGTTGAAAATTTAGGCAGTGCATTCAGTTATAAAAAAAAAAATTGACTCAAAACACATTGAGTTTTCTAATAAAATAGTAAATTTCACAGTCTATCTAATCAGTCGGATTTTATGCATCAATCCTGATCTCTGACTGGATCAGATGAAACATGCCGGACTCGTGAACAATGTTTCGATCTATCAGATTGTGCAGCATAAATACGATCAGGGGGTTTCTCTGAACACTTTTTTTTTCCATAGGAATGAATTTGAACTGGCTCAATCCACATTGGGTATGGTTTCCAAACATTGGTATTTAAAGTTTGGAAATTTTTTGGAAAGCTTTATGACAGTCATCCCTGGTCCACTGAGGCCAAACAAACCTGTTGTGACGAGTTAACAAGTGCTGCTTTGATTTGTTGACTGGAACGCCAATGCAGAACTAAGACACAAACCAGTTTCGATCTTAATAGTTGCAATATGCAAATTGTGCTTACGGACTGAATATGAGTAGCGATAGGTGGTGTATATTTAGGGGGAAGAGGACATTGTAGCTTTAGTTTAATTCAAAGGCCATACAAATTTGTTTTTCATTTGTGTCATTCATCTTTCATATATGAATCTTGAAACAAACTTAAGAGCGTGAAATGATTTCAACTTATTAGAAGATGTTAACAGCTTGTTTTATACCTTTTGAAAGTCAGATGATTAATGTTAATCACTTAAATGTATTTTAGGAATTGGTAAAGGTGGATAGTTGATTAATATATTATAATAAAACAAACCAAGTTGTATCTAAGTAATAGCACGACTTTAAAAGGTGTGTAATATGAACACTTTGGGAAACTGGGCATCCTTAGACCTTTGTTCAAAGCTAATTTTTATATTTCCTGACCTAAGACTGTTGGATCTTGTACCACCATTTCCTTTTGGTTCCACTTCTTATCATCCCTAATAAATGCTCCTTTTTTTTCCAGCATACTTCAGTGATATTTGCGTTGGTGCGGTTGCGTGCCGCTTAGAGAAGAAAGAAGGTGGAGCTGTCCGTGTTTACATTATGACTCTTGGTGTTTTAGCTCCATACCGCGGAGTAGGAATTGGTGAGGACACCTATGTTGATTTCCTTGCAGTTTCTATTTTCTGTTTTGTGGATTTTCTAGTTTACACACTTTAACACCTTTGTTTCCTCACTGAATTTTGGAGGTGACAATCAATTGGTAACATTAACGATGCATACTTGTAAAGATTAGCAATATAAATCTTAGATTATATTTACTTGTGTATTGCCATGCTCGTCAATTTAATAAATTGATTTCCTATGCGTAGTGTACATGTATCATCAAGGAAGCACAGACTCTTCGAAAACTTGTCAGTATCCGTGTCCGACACGTATCCAACACACGACACTCGCTCGACACGTCTACAACACGCGTCAGACACTTTGTCAATGTGTCGGCAAGTGTCAGACACATGGTCAATGTGGTCAACGTGTCGGACACGCCTCGGTCAGGACACAGTCAAGACTCGAAAATCAATTTTGAATTTTTTTTTTTTTTAACTTTTAAATCTTTGCAAATAACCACGTCATGTAATGGTTGTTGATCCATCTGAAATGAATGACTATTTCAATTAAGACAAATAGGGCAAAAATTCACTAAAGCATAGAGATAATCTTTACTTCTTACTTTTCTCTCGTTTGCTTCTTTCCTCTACTTTTTATCTACTATACTTTTTCTCTACTTTAATTTTTTCTTGCAACAGTGTCATCTTCTTCAAGACACTGTAGGAAGACACTTTATTAGATTATTATTTATATTTATGACTTATTAAAAAAATAATATGACGCATCGACGTGTCCCCGAGTCCTAGTTTTTAAGAAATTATTGAGTCGGCGTGTCGTGTCAGTGTCCGACACGACGCGCGTGTTCGTATCCGTGCATCCTTGTGTATCATACTAGGTAGCCTATATGTGTAACTTTGTCCATTTTTATACCTAGTTTGTAAGAGTCTGGTAGGCATAGGCACTAAAATTTTCTACTCATACAACACTTCATCAATTTATGATGTGCCACCATCTTTACTTTCCAATAATTTCTACTTGCAGCCAGCACTGTGGGACAGAATACTTGATTAATGCATTGGCTGAATTACTTTCTTTTGATTGTTTTCAAAACTTAAAAGTTTCTTTACTTGAGGATCAGTGTGTATTTGCATGTCATGTGTGCTTTATCACCTTGCAGAAAAAAGTTGAAGCAAGGATTTCCTTGTTTGTATAGTTTTGTTGACATCTTCGGGGAGTTTTTATAGGTACGAAGCTGCTGAACCATGTTCTAGATCTCTCATCCAAACAGAACATCTCAGATATCTACTTGCATGTCCAGACCAACAACGAGGACGCCATCAGTTTCTATAAAAATTTGGGTTTGAAATCACAGATACAATCCAGAACTACTACACGAATATTACTCCACCTGACTGCTACGTCCTTACCAAATCCATCACACAATCCCAACCCAAGAAATGATGACGTCACTGGAGCAATTTCTGCAGTGGAGCACAAGTATATTGGTTTTCACCTTGCATCAAATAAACCCTATATCATTTGTTAGGTTTTTGTAGATGACAGGGTGGAGAACATTTTGTTTTAAAGAGGTTAATCGTTGTTTTACCATGTATACCAATTTCTTGGGTTTAGATTGTTGCAGATTAGATTGCAGCCCTTTGATTTGGATTTGGATCTATCATTTAATGAGCATATGTTGGATAGTTTCTTACTCTGTGCTTCTAGATCTTCATCTCTACTGGTTCCTCGTATTGTTACTTGTGATTTTGAAACTACTGGGTGTTTATGTTATTGGATCCAATTTTATTCTGAAATCATTATCAGGTTCTTCATTAAGCTGCAGTGAGACTGATGATGGTTTCAACACTCATGACTGAGGCAGTGAGGCCCATAGTTGATCCTCCCCATTTTAGTTGCAGTAGATCATGATGCCATAGCACACCCTCCAACAGTGTCTGGTTTTAGAGTCTGTCCCCAGTCTCGGCGTTTCAGAGGGTATAGAGAGACACCAGGCGTGGTGCTCTTAGTTAGGTTTTGCTTGTACACGTCAGTTTTGGGTTTATGCTATACATCGGTAGTTACTCATTTATCAGTTGAATAAACTTTATGGTGTTCATTGTTTTTCACTGATGCCCAAGCCAGATTGATTTGCTTTGCCTTGGTTTGATGTCCAAAAATGATCTCAACCATAACAAATTATTCACACCGCATACAGGTTCAGATTAGTGAGCATATAAAATTTTCATGGGCAATCTTTAGATTTTGCAACACAATCTCAAGATTGGGCAACACAAGAACCCACAAGTCAGCCTAATTCGAGAAAAATCTATTCGAACTGCAAAACAATTTTCTAGAAAGTTTGTTAAATACATTTTTCATGCAAAGTGATTTCCTAGGCTAGCTTGGCAGGGATGGAGACACGAAAAAAAAAAAAATTTGATCTCACCATCACAATCATCACCACTAAACACCACAATTGTAACAACCACCACACTAATAGCATCAAAACCAATTCGACCACCACCATTACCACCTTCGTTACCACACAAGCACAAGCACAACCACCATAACTATCATCTAGAACTGAATTCAAAAAAAAAAAAAATCTAAAATGAAAGATTTAGAAATTTTGATTTTCAATCAGACTGTCATCAACTTGGATTTAGACATATCGTTCTATAATTTTAACATAAAACAACACAATAACAGGTCGAGAGGTGTACAAAGAAAAGCCAAACAAGAGCATTGCTAGTACACACTTTGTTGTGATATGTATAATCGCATTCATATTCTACAAGTTAGTTTATTCAGAGTCAAACTTAACAAGGTAATACAAAGTACAACTACACTAGATTCGGTGCATACAATATACCTCGTTTAAACGATTTGATCCTAATTTGGTGTGAACATTGCACTATCGAGAATTGGTGCAAGTTAGGTATTTTTCTTCAATTACCAATGTACAAATTGCAGTAATGTGACTGAGCCATCCAAGAACCCATTGCTTTTCGACCAAACCATGCAACAACAGAGCTCCCACTGATCAAATTAAGTATGAAGAATTTGCAAGTCGCTTGATGCTCAGAAGTGTCTTTTGGTGATTTCTTCTTGATGGGCTTCCCAGCATCTATAAAAGCAATAGTGGATACTCCACATATAAATAATCCATCCACGTGTTTTCCTATTCTGAAATTGTGTATGACATTAACTAAAGAATCCAAACCTTCTTAAGCATTATGCGTCTGGTCATGCTCGATAAAATCTAGAGCTTTCTCCTTTGAGATGACATTTACACCGCTCACTCTGTGCTTATGTGTCACCCCATATATCTTGTCTGCAACTTTCACAAGCTCAGGCCGGAACGTTGTGGCTATAAACTGAGTGTTTGCCATGTCTGCCAGGCGACGGATCATATCTGTCAAACAAATGATTAAGGATTCGCAGGCAATTTCATACATTTGAGCATAAATACAAAATATCTTACAATGACGATGAAGATATGCAACAAAACTATCAAAATGTAGAACGCATGCACCAAAACTGTCAAATGTGCATGGTGGTATATATAATAAACAGAGCACTAACTGAGCCACAGAAAATCACGACCATTTGTTGTTTCCCAGATCGAATAAATGAATTCGATTAATATTGAGAAAAAAATATTTTGAGTAGTCTCTATTAAGCTGGCCTCATTTCGGAGCGATATTTGGTACAAAATAATGGGCCATGCTTATTGTTTTGGTAGGTTAATAGTCAGGTATAAATGGATAGGATAGGGATGTAGGTTTTGCTAAATTGTAAGACCTGAAATCCGATCCCCATAACATGTAGACCTTAATACAGAACCAGATGTGCTGACACCACTGGTTATAGGATTGATGCCTTGGAAACAGAAGTGCAAGCTCGCTATTTTTTTTTTTTTGGAAAGCGAGCTGAATTTTTATAGGATCCCATAACCTATCAACAAGGTGCAACCTATAGGTCAACACCATAAGAAAGTAACCGAACCTAGGACGTGGGGGATAAACCCACACAGCCCTAACCACTCGACCATAACACCATTGGCTGCAAGCTCACTCTTAGGACTAACATGCACCACAATCTTTGTTTAGAGGCAAAAGGCTTTCCTCCTTTTGTGATTATGCCACAAAACCAGTGGTCTCCAGCTTGCATCCAGCCAGAGCAGTCTTTTCTCATTGATCTTTGGTTGTCAGAACCCTCCAACTAAACCTTGCTACTGCCCTGCCCACTAAAATTGCACGTCAACTTTGCGCTCATCATGTTCTACACCCGAATAAGACCATCAACCAAGCTGCCACTAATATCCAGCATCCAAGCGCCTTTCAACTCCATATTTGGATAATTTGATTTGGAACATTCTGAATGACTTAGAAATAAAAACGTGGTAAAAAACCTTCCCATTACCTATATGGTATGCCAACAAGTAATGAACCTCGCTATAAAAGACATAGTACGAGTTTAAATTATAACCCTCCGAGTGGAAATCACTTCATAGACCTAACCCTTCATGTAAAATGAATAATCTCATCATTCCTTAATCTACAACTTTGGGAACAACCCAAAATACATTTCAACCTAAGAAACATGGATAAGTATCATATCGGAAATGATGCAAAACAGGGAAGTAAAAAATCTTAAAAAATCTAGGATCTGAATATGGTGAGGATACGAGAATTAATATTTAATATAATATACTTATTATGCATAGGAATTAAAACTCTTGGTTCCACATCACATCATATAAGAAAAACACATAATCGTCAAACCATTTGTAACCCTCTGAGTAATGAACCTCGCTATAAAAGATATAGTACGAGTTTAAATTATAACCCTTCGAATGGAATTCACTTTATAGACCTAACCCTTGATGTAAAATGAATAATCTCATCATTCCTTAATCTACAACTTTGGGAACAACCCAAAATACATTTCAACCTAAGAAACATGGATAAGTATCATATCAGAAATGATGCAAAACAGGGAAGTGAAAAATCTTAAAAAATCTAGGATCCGAATATGGTGAGGACACGAGAATTAATATTTAATATAATATACTTATTATGCATAGGAATTAAAACTCTTGGTTCTATATCACACCATATAAGAAAAACACAATCTTCAAACCATTTGTACATTACACTTTCTAACCTACAATATAAAAAAAAAAAAAAAAAAAAAAAAACATCATAACCACCATAGTACTCAAATCATTCAAATATAGTGTAGGATAGTTATAAATTTACGGATCATAACATCCTTTATATATTCATCGATTCCCTACCCCGCTGAGTCTGTAACTTCTTATCTTCTACTTGTACCCCCAAACTCCCATTACATCCACTTAGATGCCTAGCAAACATAGGGACGCTCTCTTGCTTCTTCTACTCATCCTTTACCGAGTCTTCTCAAGCCTTCTGATATTGGATTCGCCCATACCAATGTATAAAGAAGTGATTCCTGCCACTGTCACTATCACTAATACAGTAATACTCTTCTAAATTCTACACCATTCCTCAGCTCGCAAGATGAATCCTAGATTACTCTCCTACCCTTGATAATGTATTCTCCAAGTTTCCGTGGTCATCATAGGAGCGGATGATTAGAGAGACCACCACATGCAGGGAGATGAAGTGGAAGTGCAAACTGATATATGTGGGACACTTGATTGCTGCAAACTTAGAGGGGACAAAATCACAAGGTTCTCACAGAACTTCACAGGTCAGATATACGAGATACACTAATTGTTGCAAACCTAGAGGGGATAATCACAATGTTCACACGCAACCTCACAGATTGGATTTATTGTTTCAAGTTAAATCCCTGAACAATGAGAACTTGAAAGTCGCAAAAGATCTCTCTACTCCACACCTTTTTAATTAGAAAACACACTCAAAGAAAGAAAAAATCTCTTCCAAACCATGGAATTTAACCTTTAATTTGTTCTAGAAATTTTTTTTTTGGAAGTTTTATTTGTTCTAGATTTTTTTCATTTTATTTAGTTAGTTTAATTTAGGATTATACTTTTGTTTACAACATGGGCTAGGATTAAAAAATAGGCATTGCTATAAATGGAAAAAAAGAAAGGAGTTGGGTGAGTTAATGAATTGCTTTTTGTTTGCTAGGAGACCTTATGAAGTTTTCTTTGCAAATTTCATTAGCCGCAACGAGCCAATTGTCACGGATTGTGCCCAATTTAAGATAACGTGGAGTTTTGTCATTGTCACTGAGCTCTTTCTGGCTAAAGGTTTTGGCAGAAGGCACCAAGATATATATATATATATATATATATATAGCAAATAGTGTGGTAATCATACCTAGACAAGTGAATTTACATATTTTGCTGTTGTAGCCTTGTCGGTCCATTTTGAGTGTTCGTGTGTACTTTATATTCAAAGGCATTGCTACTTATTTAAAAGATATAGATAAAATAACTAAACTGAATACAAAAACAAAACATAAAGTGTATGGATACTTCCAACAGCAGTCCTGTACTGGGAATCCAATGCTGCATCAATCTCATCAAACAGATAAAAAGGAGCAGGATCACATCGTTGTATGGCAAAAATCAGTGTCAAGGCCACCACAGTTTTCTGACCCCCGGAAAGTTGTTTCATGGATTGTGTCTCTCCTTTCCCAGTAAAAGAAACCTGCAACACACGGAGACCAATACAGTAATCTTAATCTTGAATGGAAGTTGGAAACTGTAAAAGCTTAAAGCATTTCTCCAAACAGTTGAGGGTTTGTCAAAATTTAGATAAAAGTCATTGCAAATTTGGGATTCAGCAACAATCTATTAAATAAAAGGAGATTTTTAAGGGGAAAGACAATTTGAGAGTGCCATACCCTGATAACCAGTGGTTGAGATTCAGTCTCGCGTCTTTTAAAATAGCATAACCATAATGATAAATTAATTGTCAACTTCATGTTAGTGATGAAATCCACCCATATAGCAGATATTGGTTTTCTTTTTCTTTTTAAATTTCAAAATATAAAGAGTTATGAACTTTTGATCCATCAATAAATTGGATCTTCAAAATGAGATGAAATATTATATTGATTATCTACTCAACATGAAAAAAAAAAAAAAAACCTAAAGAGTCTTTCGTATGACAGTACAGAGTGTACAAAAAAACGGTGGAAATATGAGAGTGGTTATTATGTGTGGAAGTGACGAAAACACATCAAATAAAGTGACAAAAGAATAGAGTAGAGTGTTTAAGGCACATAGGATAAATAGTATATGTCGAAGGCGCATGAAATGGAGTAATATCACAAGGTCTACCAAGTACCGAGTATCTTGCGTTTAAAGAATGTGATCAAGATTCGAGAGTCAAAGCCATGGAATAATATCGCATATATCCAAAGAATACCGCAACATGTATTGTGCAAATATTAAATTTATACAGGATAAACTTCAATATTTGGCCAATGACATGATAGCTCAACAGTTAGAACTTGGCGGATGGTACCACTAGGTCATAGGTTCAAACCCAGCTTGCGGCATCTTTAGTGGGTTCTGGGATCCTATAAAAACTCTGCTTGCCTTTCAAAAAAAAAAAAAAAACTTCAATATTTGCAAAATATCTTGAAATTATCCTGTGATTTGTTTAAATTTTAAGGGTCGATATATCGCAGCGTTATGAGTATTTTAAACCATGGTCAAAATGGGGTAGACTATCTAAGATGCATATGGTGGAATAAATTGTCTTTGGCAAGCTAAGTGATTATCAGATATAGTTTGACCACTAGTATCAAAGACACAGGTAAGAACTAGGAACTAGATCAATCATGTTGCAGGAATAGATGCCTGTTTAGTTAGTAACAAATACCTCTCCCAGTTCATTAGTTCCTGCACCTTAATAAATTTAATCATATAGAATCTCACTAGAAAAATAAAAATAAAAATAAAAATAAAAATAAAAATAAAAATAAAATAAAAATAAAAATAAAAATAAAAATAAAAATAAATTACAATGTTGAGAACATGCCTTGACTTTTACTCCAATGTATTTTTCCACTCTTCCTTCTGGATCTGCCTCGGGTGGCCCATCTTCATCATTATCATCACCATGATCACCATCCTACAAAATGAGAATGACCAATCAATAAAGAGATTATTTGTACCGTGTATTATAGATGCAAAATAACTGATAGCACTCTACAACAAATTCCAGGAACTGCCTCGCCAATACAGTCGAACCATACAAAGAAACTCTAGATTAATTTCAACTAGAAGCCTACAGAGATTCTGATGATTCATTCATACACAAGTATATGACGAAAACTTACGTTAACTGCAAATGGTGACTTCCACGTTTATCATATACTTAAGAAAACAAAAGGTAGAACAGACCTTCTTTCTCATCATAACCAAGTTACCATGGCCATCTTGCACCAGCTCAGAAAAAGCTTCTCGGAAATGCCTAGCAACACCTTTGAATGTACGCTCAATAGATTCATCCTTCCTTTGGTCTAATACTGTGATCAACTCTCCAATTTTCTGCAGCAATCACAAATTTGATACTTGCAATATGAGAGAGACTGTAAGTCATAACAGAACCAACAACTCTAGGTGACGAAGGCAAGGGCAATTAGTACCTCATCACCAGCCTCTAACTCAGCTAGCCTCTTCTTAAGCTCTTCTCGCTGCTCAGTGAAATTGACATACTGGTCAAGTGCTTTTTTATTTACATGACTAAACTGTAGTAGTTGCTCATTACACTTGTGAAGCATTTTATGCAACTCTTTAATGCTCTTCCGTTTATATCTGCATATCGGCAATATATTGAAACAATAGAAAGTGAGATTACATAGCAGCAAAGGGAATCAACAATGAACTATTGAGAGCACATTTTACATAAGCTTAGCAGTTAGAGAAGACATAACTTTATGAACATCAAGAGAGGTCCCAATGGGATTTGAACATGCAGAAATAAAGAAGACAGCAGAATTTTCCTAATCTAGAACAAATATTACAATTTCTTAAGAACAATCTCTCACGACCCTACCAAGGGCACTGCCCTTGGTACCCAATGAGCGATCACATCCATCCATCATTCATAAAACCCAAAGATCACTAAGCTCTCAAGAGGATAATATTACTGTATTAATGGAGATGTGCCAAACAACATGCTGAGCCAGGATACAATAATTCTCAGCATTTAAACATACTTGCAACCACACCATATAGAGAACACAAAGTTTGGGGAGGTTCCCCATACTTAATAGGGACACCTCTTTATTAAGGAAAGGCCAAAACCGCTCCAAGGCGTATAAAAGACTGACTGAACCTCATGAAACTTGCAGAGGAGTGTCCAATGACTGGTAACTGGTGTGCTCGACAAAGATGGAAACCCCGATGAGGTTTCATTCTAATGGCTGTCTTTCTGAAAGAAGATAATTAGTGAGACAATATAAGAGAGGACAAGGAAATACTTCATATTCTGGCCAACGGGTGCTACAGTGCTAGGCTGCTAGCTCAGCTCGTAAGACTTTTGATGGATGGTGTTAGAAATCTAGGGCCAATTGTATTCAAATGGTTGTGGGGTCCCAAAAACCCTACTCCCCCCCCCCCCCAAAAAAAAAAAAAAACTTATTCTAACGACTGATAATCCAAGAACATGGTGACGACTGGGGGGAGGGGATAAATTTTTTGGATTGAGATCTAGCAGATATAACTGGTGGCTACCACCACTGGAAAATGAAATAAATCAGTAAAAACTATGCTGGGTGAGGTCACCTATAAGCTAGCACAACATATTAATGTTTAAAGAATAACAATAAATATATTGCAAGAAATTGGAAAAATCCTCACAAATGTCTATGGATAAATCTATTCAATAACAATGATGTTGTGCAAGAGTTAGTAAATGCACTAAGCCATTTAGATCATGAACTAGTTGCCATAAAACTAAAAAACTGCAGAATTTTATCAATTATTATGAACATGTAATTCAACAAAAACGAATTTAAATATTGTTATTCAGGCAAAAGCAATACGTTTCAAAAGCATCTGATGGTAATGAACCCAAATCCCTGATTTTCTTCATAAGGGATTCTTGTTTGGAAGCGAGAGTGTTCCTTTTGCTCAATAATTGTTCCAGTTCTTTCGCTTCATCTTGAAGTGTCCGCTCATATCTGTCTTCTAGGGCCTGCAAGATGACAATATAGCTTACAGATAAAATTCAATCTTGCTTTGGTTGGTCTAAAGAATATGAGTACAGTACCTTCAGTTCTTTCTTTTCGTCCTTAATATTTTTCATACGTGTTGTGATATTAGCAAGTTCATCCAAAACCCCTACAATGTATCATGTCAGTCTTAACAGGGCCGTCGAAGATGCAGATAGGAGAAATGAGGACGTGATTCAACACCTCTCACCTTTTAGCTGTCGTGTTGTATCTGCAACATATGCTTTAGAATCTACAACTTCTTGCCTTTTCTGATCAATTTCCTCAGGAGACATGTCAACCTCAGCAGAATTTTGTATGGCCTCTAACTCATGTTGCCTTCTTACAAGATAAGTCGATAAATTGGTCTCAAGCTCTCCTTTGCATGTTTCCGTCTATTAATCAAAGAATATATGAGTTTATTTGGTCCATATCCAGAATTATACTATAAACTCAAGTACGGGCTTGAATCAGACTGTCAACAAACCTCTATCCGCTTTGCTTTGCACTCCATAAGCTTCTCTTTCAGCTCAGTAATTTCTGGGTTCAAACGTGAAAGGAGGCTTTTCTCTTCCGGAGACAAGTGATCAATAAGATCTGTTCCCATTTCAGCTCGTTTCATAGCCATACCAGCTCTAAGCTGATTTATTTGTGTATGGACATTTACAAGCAACTTCTCCTGCAGATAATAACAAGTATATCAAGAGGCAACTCAAATATGACTTTTGTGCACTAAGAAAACACAAGTATAGTTTCGAGTACCTTTTTTCCAACCGCACCGTCAAAAGCTACCTTTTGCTTATTAGCATGGGCAATATCCTGCTTAAACTGTTCTAGTTCTGACTTATCATGAGCTTGCTTAGCCTCAATTTTCTGTTGATTGCTGACCAGCATAGTAATTTTCTGGTCTATCTGTGAGGAAAGCTAAGTGAAACCACAAAAAGAGAACATGCAGCATGCAAACAAATGGTTTCTTTGCATTGGTGTAGAATTTTTGGAACAGACAGTAGCTTTAACAAAGTATCATCAACCCAATTCACTTTTACTTACAAAGAAAGAGTTATGACTTGGTGAGTTAGTACTACTCAGAGGGTTTAGGTAATCCTCACCCACCTGAATATTAATTAGTACAATAAAAATGCATTTAAGTAGAACCCTATTAAAATAAGGAATTGAACAGAAACCCCAAAACACAAGCTGCATACTGACTCAGATAAACTAACTTCATTATCTACTTTGGCCTCATATTATAACATCTCATCATATAAATGATGAAGAGCATGTTTACCAACAACAAAGAATCTAATAACAGTCATCATACAGAAGTCAACAGATTTGCATTGTATTGGTACATATACATTAATCCAAAACCAATCTAACTATGATTGAATCACGTTTGAATCCGAATCCAATCCAAATTTTAAAAATAAAGAAAAGTGCATGGGTTCAATTCCCATACCCAACATTTGAATTTTATTTTATTTTTCTCAATTGTTGATGGTGGTTAGACGTGAGCATAGAATGATGCAAACTTAAGTAGGAATTAGAATTAGGACTTTTGCTTTTGCAATTAGAATTAGGAATTCACTTCAAGTTAGGGTCTTTATTTTGTTTAGGAAAGTAGTAGCTTGCTTCGAAAGCTTATGTCAATTATAAATTAAGGCCATTTGGCCAATGTAATAACAATTTTAGTTGAATTTTGAGAATTAATTGAATTTGTGAAACTTTGACAAATATGAGTTTCGATGTTTTGGTTTGTAAGGTTCCGCTAAACTTATCAAATAATGTTATGAAAGCCAGGATATCTTTAAGATTGGTTCTGATCTCTTCCAGCTGCTTTTCCTTCACATGTATAGCTTTCGTGTTTTGCTTGATTATGTCCATAAATTTCAGTTTCGACCGCCTATAATCATAGAATCCCCCTGTCATTCCCCCCTTCTTGCTGACTTGATCACCTAGTATTAGGTAGAAAGAAAACTAGTGTTAGTGAAGGTACCATACATGGCATCTAAAATCAACTCATAAATTTAACCAGTTCAGGGTGCTACCTTCCAGGGTTATGCAATCCAAACCATTATTTCGGGCAACCTTAGTGGCCACATCCAAATCTCGACAGATAACAGTTCTACCAAATACCTAGAAGCAAAACTGATATTAAGGCAAGCATTCTGGAGAGAGCTATGGAAAGACCACAAAAACGAGAGCATCAACCATTAGTTATTGTAAATAAATAAATAAATAAAATTTTAAAAAATCCTAAAAGAATGAACGGAAATTATGATATAGATATATACAAAAAGATTCTTTCTTTAATGGCACCATTCTGGAGGCTCCCAACCAATTCCTCTTTTGTGCACACACAAAGGTAAACGGGAGGAGACCGGTGTTTAAATCTTCATGGTGCATACGAACGTGTGACCACCACAAAAAATTTTGATTGTAGATGAGTAGTAAACCCACCCTAGAAAAAGCAACCAAATCAATGATGCCCTGATAAGTAAATCTTCATGGTGCATACGAACCTATAAGTTTACTCATAACCAGGTCCAAGTCAACTCAATTATTTGAACAAGTGAAAGTCTTCTCTCATGGGAATATCAATCAGCTCACAGTACTAGACTTTAAGCTAGCACACCTATACAAAGTCTGCCAAAAAACACATGCCCATCATAACGGGGTTTTTACAATTTACAAGACCTCCATAAACTGAATAACATTTAAATCGCCTTCCACCGCCCAAGGTTAGTCTCATAACACCCTGATAACATATAACACGTCCCAGAAATCCCCTCTAAGAACTTCATGCCCTAGTAGCATATAAATTCTTCCAGAAACTCACTCTCTTATAACTCCACAATGGACCATAGACCCCCATAGAGATCCACCCGAAACCATCACTACATATTCGGCACACCAAAGAAATGGCTGCATATCCATATCATCTCTTAACACCTGAGGGTCTACCAATCTCCCAAAATCCAGAGAATAACACCACTGAGAGACTCTCTGTAACTTCGTCTTGCTAAGAAAGACCATGCTTGGCTTACAATGATGGTTCGGACAAAACCTGGTTTCCGTTCCCCATCCACCTGATATTCCAAGCAAGAAAGTCAGGTCTCATTAACAGCCATATGCCGCAACACCTTCCAACACATGATCGTTTGCACTTGTGAAATCACTCACGAGATCATCCTCCCTATTCCCATCTCAAATAGTTATCATTAACGGAGCTATTCTAGTTTGACACTTCATAAAGAGTCACCTCTTTCAGTTTATTTAACATCTCCCCCTTTTTTTCTCAATGATTCTATTCGGCCTTCTTGAAGATAAAGTTCATCTTACCTTTATGGCTATATCATTATGTTCAACAAAATCCAATTTTGTTGCTACTATCCTACCCTGAGCTATCTCCTCCCCTTTCCTCATAATCAGCAAATCCACCCCTCAAACAGTTCTTTTTCCAACCATCCCTCTCCATCTCAAGCTCGCATGCCCAATGGACTCAATGAGCCCATCCACACTGTCCCTATCCACCTTAGTTCAAGCATCATCATCAGATTTGGGACCCTGAACACCAGAAACTGATCACCATTTGACTGTTCTCGGGTATAGAAATGTAATTTTCAACAGCTATACATTGTTCATTTAACTGTTCTTGGGAGTAGAATTAATGAGCTATTCCCTTGTACGACGCTAATTTTTGTTACTTTTCCAATGTTCTTGTCGATTATCAACAGAACTTTGCCTTTCAAGACATAATGAATGATCTTCACTATACAAGTATACAACCATAGTCCCTAAATCCTTAACCAAATTACTTTCACAACATCCATTCTTAAAAAAATTAATTGACTTTGACGAATGAGAGTAATGAGTCCATAAGCTAACATTACGCTTTTTTTTTTTTTTGGGGGTGGGGGTGGGGGTGGTTTATAGAAATCGCACCTGCTGAAAAGCTCGAGTGTACCGATTATTGAAATTCAGTTTCTTTAGCAGAGGTACCACATCAGAACTGTGTGGATAATCTACATGTGGAGGCTTCACCCTGTTCAATGGTATAAAAGTAACCCGACCACCTTTTTCTGAGTTAAGGTGTCGAATTATTGTAGTTGATATCTCATCTGTTTCAACCACCACATGATATAAGCTGTCCAGGAAAATTAGTAGCATTAGATAACCATCTTAGATAGGATACAGTAAAACAGAAACATTTCGCCCCTGGATTTTAAAACCAAAAAACATAACTCAAACCTGTTTCCAGCAGTAACCTCAACAGCGGTGAAAAACTTTTCATCACAATCGAGTAACTCAATAATTGGACCATGAACTCCATCAATGTTGTGATATCTACAGAGCCTTCGAACAGAATTCAACCCTCGCCTGATATCCTGTCAAGCGCAGAGTATTAAGACCAACCGAAATGGAAGTAATCAATGAAAAGTCTATGTTCATCAAAACATCAAACAGTGACAGTATCCATGCAATCAACATCCACAATCTGTAGAAAGTATTGCTTCCTAGAAAAGAAATATAAGAAGCAGAATCTTATCTTGGGCCTTGATGACAACAATACACTAAAATTTAAATGATAAGGTCAAAAAATAAGGACATGCAGTCATTTGACAGCGCTTACCAAAAACAACTTTATTCAGAAAGAAGCTTTTATTGCATTGACTTAAATTGTTTGAGTATATCCAACTTCACGAGCACACTAAACCGACACAAGAAACTTTGGACAAAAGAGATACATTATAACAGTAACCCATATTCAAATATGGCTCCCAGTCAATGAACATGTTTTAGATCTGTAAACTTCTTTGCTTGTTTTCCTCCTTTTCGCGGCCGCTTGTTTCTTTCTTTTTGTCTTTAGAGCTCCCCGCTCTCTTGTAATGGCTTTCACCTTTTCCCCTCGTTAGTAAAAGTGTTTTATTTATCAAAATTTAATAACAATAAATGGCCTCAAAACTCAAGGATATGACATGCAATGGATTGTGACGAAACCGTTTTTTATCGTTAAAGAATAAGCTATATGGTTGATTCTAGAGAACTTCCAATGGAAAATCCCCCCAAATAAAATAAAAGACAATTTTACACAATTTTGGGAAAACCAAGAGGATGGAGATTATCAAATTCATGTTCACCATTCTCTCTCCCTTCCTCTTCCTCTTCCTCTCCTCCCCCTTTTTCACTTTTGGCAAATTTTCTTGAAATTTTTTTTCCTTTTGAACCAAATAGGAATGGGACTCAACATATTCAACGTGGTCATCAATTTCAACAATACTAATCAGCTAGGATGTTCTAATTAAGAAGGAAGAAATCAACAATTACAAAACTAGAAGACTACATGCACAATATCTGGGTATAGATATTTAAAAAGTATTTACATCACGTTGTATGCATATGATATACCATGACCAATCAATACTCCCATCAGACACTCCATGCTTAGATCATCAACTTTTTCACATATATTTGAAAAGTTTCAGGCATATGGTAGAAAGTTAGTAGTAAATGAGTAGTAATATTGACCTACAAGTGTTTCACAACTCTTTTAAAAGTTTCAATCCTATACTTACAGGAATATTGTGGCAAGTTAGTAGTACATGAGTACCAATATTGACCTACAAGTGAATGAATGTAAGTAATAGTTCAAAACTTATTGTTGAAAAGTAAATAATACTAAATATACAAGTGTGTCCTCTAGCTTATCCCGTATTGTATTATTTTTGCCAACATATTTGACACTTCGTATCCGTGTCGGATATCGATTTCCGTAGATGTGTCGTTGTTTACATAGGTTTCAACAATGTTAACATATTCAACGTGATTTTAATTAAAATTGTTGTACCTGTACTTGTAGTGAAAGATCACAATGGATATTTTCATATTCTTATGTTTTATGTATACCTAATATGGTCAACTGAACCATTCAGCTCAAATTAAGTTAACCTCGTGTTCAATATATATCAAACATATTCAACATGGTCATCAGTTTTAACAATATTAAATTATTCATAATGAAAACTGGTCTCTGCTATGATCTTCTTAGTACGAAGGAAAGAATGAACATTTCAAAATTAGAAGACGATGTGACAATCTGATTTGAAAACTTGAAAAATGACTCAATGGGATTGGAGATGCTCTTAAATGATGAACAGATGGCATCTTAAGTACTAAAGATAGTAAAATAACCATAAAAAGTTATTCGCTTGAAAAATAATGTAAAATAAGAGTGTTATTTGAAAAAGGATGACCTTGAATAAATAAAACAAAAGCTTTTCCTCGAACGCAGTAGAAAGAAGAAGATAAATATAGAAAAAGTATCAAGAGAAGTAATTACTAACACCAGGTGTGGCCTGATCCAGGCTCTTTTCCGCCTTCACAACATCTGCTTTAAGCTTGTCAATTTCAGTGCAGAGCTCGCTTTCCCCCTCCCACAGAGACCTGAAAGAACTAAACCCTAAGTATACAGGAATACCTTTGTGTAAAAACAATATAATGTACAGGGAAAAAAACCATACTTCCGTTGGTCCTGTAGTTCATCTCGCTCTTTCTTCAAACTGCGGAAATCTTCATGATATCTTAAGATGTGTGATTCTAGGTTTCGTAATTCAGATGTTCTCCCGTTTATGTATGCGCTTTCTTTCTCTGCCCTGGACTTAAGCTCCTGGATTTCATTTTGAAGTTTTCTCTCCTGTATAAAGAATAAGCACACACCTAGCCAATTAGATAATATAAATTTTAAATATATGAATATATATGCGTTTGTGTGTGTATGTCGAACATTAACAAGAAAGAATGTGTTAATATCAAATAAATGAAAGTTAGTACGGTTGTGTTGCTCATTCATGGTGACTCTATGCTAAGGATATAATCCTCACAAAATTCAGAGATCCAACACATGAAACATGAAAACTGAGCTTATCTATCGAAATTATTTTCTTTTTTCTATTAGTTCTTTTTGAATTGCAACTTGGGTGAACATGTTACTATGTAAATTGTATTTAGCAATTAGGCCAATACATTTTCTTCTTCAGAAACCTAGCACATTGTTGACCAAAATAAACAAAGTTATCCAACCCAACAGGTAGCAGGTAGGTTTTGTCTTGTCTTATAAACAAGCATAGTTGTGGTTGAGATTTAATAGTCCACCAAAAACCAATCGATGGCATAATGTAATAAAGAGTATGAAGCTTTTGAATGAGGCCTATGATGCATATGAAACCTTTAATTTTAAAATCATGAATTTAAAAGACATGTTATCACTTGTCAAAGTAATGTACCATGAATTTAAACTTCTTGGCGCAAAAAAAAAGTTCGGTGTTATATGCACCATAAAACCATAGCATACAAATTTAGGAAATTTTATGCCTAGATGCACCACAGCTAACAACCTCCTATAGTGATTTATTGTTCTCCAAAATATCATTCATTTCCACAATAAAAACCAATAAAACATCCAAAATATCACGTGCGAGTTTGTGGATCTCCAAATACAGTAATGTCAAAGTTTACCTGATCTAAATTGGATGAAAGCACCCGCTGAAGATCATCAACTTCATCTTGAAGCCACTTGTCTCGAGCAGCTTTACTGGGGAATTGAGTTGCACGACCTTGTTTCTGATAAAGAATGCTAAGCTGCTTTTCTCGATCATTTATTCTAAATTTCAATAACACACAGCCAAAAACTGGGATGAATTTCTAGTGACTGTCCCTGTCAAATACAAAGTGTGTGCACTAATTGTCGATAATGCAGTACAAAAAAATATTTGGGTAGAGGCAGAATCAAAATTGCATACGGTCGAATTCATCAACTGATGTACAGACCAATACAATTTTCTGTGATGACTTTCCTTAGTATTGACTTTTAAGAAATAGCACCTTTAATTTGTCCCAGTTCAATCTGAATGTGCTTATAAAGATCAAGAGCATACGTGGAGGGAATAGAACAAGGGATTATTCTGTTTTCAGCAGAATGAGATGGAAAGAAAGGTGGAATCAACTGTGGAACCTCCAAATGATACGAGTAAGCATGGTTCAGACCAATGCCCATGAGACTTACCCTTTCGTTATCTCCTCTT
Organism: Berberis thunbergii; assembly: GCA_003290165.1. NCBI lineage: Eukaryota > Viridiplantae > Streptophyta > Magnoliopsida > Ranunculales > Berberidaceae > Berberis > Berberis thunbergii. Next base: position 14,842 of record QNQO01002556.1, on the reverse strand, counting down.
CCTCAGTCGTTTGGTCCTTGTATTTAGATTCAATTGCTTGCAGCTCATTCTTGGAATCGTGAATTCTCTTCTGCAGACCCTTGAGCTCCTCCGCAGCAGCTAACTAAATATATGAAGACTTCATTTAGAATCAACTTTTTAGCAGAATCAACTTTTTTACATATATCTGGTTTATGAAGTATACCTTTGCTCGTTTATTAGCAGAAATTTTCTCTTCTAGATCTTTGACATCAAACTCAATCTGTGCATGCTTCTTCATTGCATCTGTTCGTCGATTCTCCATCACTTCTTTCTCTTTATTCTTGACTTGAATAGTTCTAGTAAGGTCTTTCAAATCCTTCTCCAAATCCTTGGCTTTCTCATGAGCATCTAGCACATCATTGTACATTTTAGTCGATTTCTCAGAAACCTTGCTTCGGGCCTCCTCTATCTGCAAATGAGGTAAGCATGATTGAATCGTCAAACTGAAGTACTGAAATGAGATAATTTCGGCAGGGGGAGGTATATGTCCTAAGCAGATTATTTGACTTATAATATTTCTGCGAATCAATTTTAAAAAATGATCAAGTTACAAGATGTCATAGCAAAAAAATTCAATGAGAATGTGCTTCCATTCTCATTTCCATTTTCTTATTAGTGGAAGGAAAATAAAAAAATTTATTGCAAAGGGTGACAGAGGGAAGAAATTAAAATTATAACTGCAAAAAAGGGTATGAAGAAACAAGGAAAGCTGAAATGACATACAACAATAAACAAATTTTTTACTCAAAATAGCATATATGTACTTGAAAAAGAAAGATCCTTGCACTTAATGGTATAGTCTTCAATGAAAGATCCGCCAAAATTAAATAAATAAATAAAACCCTATCCCAACTAGAGCAAGTCATATCTAAAATGGGATTATCAATCCTACGTGACGCCCCCTCAAATTCTCTTATGTTATATTCCAACCATATACCCACAAAAAAAGTAAAGGGAATGAGACTCAAAGGCTTTTTTCCCTTTAGGGGAAGTGGTCTCAAGTCATCAAGGGAAGAAAAGCTCACATGGGCACCTCAAAAGAATTTGGGGTTAAAATGACAAGAACGAAGCAAAAATATGGTATCTAATAGTGCAAAAGGATAAAGATTTTGAAAATACACTTCAGCAAAGAAGGAAACAACAACAATAAAAGCTACTATAAAGTAAAGATGCTATCCCAATTAAAAATACACATGAATGTTCCTTCTACGAATTTAAAGTTCCCTGTTTCATCCCATATTGAATTTTCCTTCTATTCACCATTCTAACTGCACACCACTCTTATGGACGCATTGCCCAATTAATATTTATATGCTATTTTAATAGTGACCCAGAGTCGATATGCACTTTGGAAACTTTCTGGTGAAACACACATTTGCAATTATGTCATCATTCATAGAAGCAATTTGGTCCTATTTTTGCAATTTGTTTCAAAAGCGTCCATTTTTTACATTGCAATTTTCAGTAAATTCCAAACACGATACTAATAGATATGCTAAAACCTCAAATCATGCATAAAGTTGCCAATATTTGCAAATATTCTCTTTCTTGAAAAAATAAATAAATAAATCAGCATAAGATACCATGGTTAGCAAGACTGGAAATATTAAAAACTTTAAATTTATGAAAACCAGATAACATGGCGCAGGCCAAGACACTGAATACAAAACTGACCTGCCCCAGTTGCTGCCTAGAGTCATGGAGTTCTTTGTCATAAATGGTATACTCAAGGGATCTTCTCTGCTTATCAAGCTGCTGATACTTTTTTAATTCCTCTTTCTCCTCATCAAGTTCCCTTAATCTCTCATCCAAGTACTGAACAACTTGAATTATCTGCTTTCTTTTATTACCTAAGGGCAAGAAGTAATAGCAGTAAACAAAGTGTAAATTATACTCAACAAGCAACAATTCAAAGAAAGTACTGAAAACTTGCCAGTTTCTTGCATGATTTTTAAACTCTCACGACGCCTTTCCTCATAAACCCGGGTTCCACCAATTTCCTTCAGCAGATCCAGTCGCTCTGAGTCTTTCATTAATGTCAACGAAGATATCTATGTTTGAAATATCCAACATATCGTCAGGCTATAAATTTTCAAATAATTATAGCAAAGGAGAACATTGTCTACCTTCCCTTGCTGAACAACATAATACGGATTTGAACGAGAAAATCCAGCACTTTCCAGTAAATTCATAACTTCAGTCTTCCTGCAAATGACAACATTTAGTTAATTATATAAGAAAATAATCTCTGAAGTAACTAAGAGGAGGGTAACAAGACTGGTTCAATAAATAAATGAAACGTGTACTAGCTGACAAGCTTACGTAATATGCTTTCCATCCAAGAAATATTCATCCTTTTTCAATCCAATTGTTCTCCGCAAACGCACATCTTCTTTATCAACCTATCAAGCAGTTGGATGGTCATGATCCACAGAGGAAAACTACCACTTCATAAAAAAAGATCTTGTCCAAAACAATATGTTATTGACAGTGACTCGGTGTTTATACAGAGGAGAGGATGCCACAGTAGTAATTCAAACCACACACTTTCCGAGTAAGGGATCAATTCAGATAACCAAGCCAATTTGATTTGTTTAGTTTTTCAGTTTTTTCCGGTTGCTATGTATAAAAAAAATTTTAATTTAAATTTTAAAAAGACTGGTTGTGTAAGCAACGAGATTAGTATGCAGTATGTAAACATGCAGGTCCGGCCCTGAGCAATGCAGGTGGTGCAACCACACAAGGTTGCCGACTCTGAATGGCCCCAAATTCAATCCGTAAAAAAAAAAAAAAACTTTTAGTAAGGATGCTTTCAGTTTTTATTGATAAAGGCAGATTTGCGCTTCCAAATGCAAAAAATGTTATGCTCCAATGGTTAGCAACTCACTACTTTTGACAAGGTCATAGCCTCATAGGTTAAGTCTGGCTCTTTAACTTCATATGATTTTTTAAGGAACTTCAAAAATACACAAACGTGTTAGACTTTCAATACACATATGTATAAGATTTTTATAGGCGTGAAAATATTCAGTTTCTCTTCGTAAAAGGGACCCGACTTTTAGTCGTCGCACATGACCCCCTTAAATTACAAATACAGCCTTTTAAAATGCATCAGGACCTGCAGCCAAAAGATAAATTAACAAAGTGACATAGGCATGAGTATTTTGTAGCTGGATTCGTGCCCGTAGACATATTTATAGATGCTTATGAATTTCCAGATTTTTTTTATAACCTAACCTAAATAAATTAGGCAGTGCATTAGATATTACAAGTTGATACACAACGTGATAAATATTGCATTCCAGAAATTATCGCATGTTCTCAAAGTTGAAAATTAAAACGCAGATGGAATGTGTGTGACGCAAGAGACTTATTAGTTATTATATTGCGAAGCACCAAATAAACAAAATTCTTACAGGGATGCGATTATCGGAATTATCAAAAACTATCTCCACAAAGGCAGTTAATACTTGGTGACCTGCACCCTCCTGCTCAATATAACAACAAAAACATTAGATCGCCATTCCATAAAAAATTACAAATAGTACCGAAAAACTACACCGAACCTTCAAGTATAGGTAATTGTTTTCACTAAAGGCACTGATAAAATCAGATATTTCAGTGACTTTTTTTAATCTATACTGATCCAAGAACATATCAAAAATAAATTAAAAGGAAGGACCCAGCTAATACAAGGGAACATACATGGAGTAGAGCATGCCTATCTTCACTGCGCAGGTTCTGAAAGAGGTCGCTGAGTACAAAACGTATTGCTAAAAGGGGGAAAAATATTAAAAGTCAGTTTTGTGCATGTTCTAGATCTACATAACTTTTACTGTCAAACAAATTAAACTTACCATGAAAAAAATTTGTCTTGCCAGATCCATTTGCTCCAACTAAAAACCAAATTGTAACGTGCAATCATGTGAGAAAAAGGAAAAAATATATTAAGACATTCTAATATAATAGCAACTTAGGGGTTTGCAAGCATCAATTCAGCTCAATTTTGAGTGAACCATAACCAAACCAAACTTCAGTTATGTTGTCAACTGAACGGAACATGTGACCAAAAACCAAACTGACCTTAGACCTAGGCTAACCACAACCGAACTGAAAACTGAAATCCACCCTAAAACTAACCATAGGTTGCGAGCGAGTTCAATTTTGATCAGTTATATACATATTAGAACCACAAAGGGGTCGGTTTTGATAGATAGAAAACCAGACCGATTGATTTCAAAAACTGAAGCAAAATTGGAATCTATTTTGTTCGGTGGGTTACATCCGTTTACGCAGGTTTTTCGCACACCCCTATAGCAACTGCTGCTTCAAGTTCTAGACAAGTGAGATTCTTTGGTACTGGACAGACCACTAATAATAAATATTATCTGATTCAAGAAATAACCAAGAGTATTACCAACACAGTTAACTTTAGAACTGAATGGTTCCGTTGCAACTTGCTCCTTGTAACTCTTAAAACCCTCGATAATAACCTGAATTAAGTAAAAGTTAGATTAAATACCCATTGTGATCTTTCACTAGAACGAGTAATAATCTTCACAGACACAACAGTTTCAATCAAAATGAACCCTAATTTCAAGCAGAATTAGATGATTACCTGCTTTATATACATCCTGACTGCAAACCAAACTTTTCATTCAACACCTGCAACAAAATATTTGACCCCGTTTAGTAATCTAAGTAAAAAATCAAAATTTAGGGCTTACTCCTATCAAGTATACCAAAATTTACTAAAAACGCTCAAAGGGGGTTTTAGGGTTTCGCGAGAAACAGAGTATAAACGGTGGAAGTGAAGTTGTGGTTCAAGATTGGAGTAATAATTTGGTAGAGGAAGTAAAACCCTAAGTTTCTTAGTGGAAAATGAAGTAGTTGAAGAAAAAAAAAAGGAGCGGGAAAATGGAGAGAGGTAAGTAAAGGCGGGTAAAAAATGGAACAAGTGAAAGCGAGAGAAAAACGGGAAGAAGACTTACGAGAGAGAAATTGAGTTGACGGGTGCGTTTGGAAAATTCGAAGAAGATCTCCTCTCCGCTGCTTCAGGTGTGGTGTGAAGAAGAAAAGTGAGCGAGTGAGAGCAGTGGTGGTGCGACGACCTTTTTAAGCGCCAAATGCCTCCTAAATTGATAAGCGAGTGGTGAGATGAGATCCAGTGTAGTGTACTGTATACGCTACTACATGGAGGATTGGCTTGTTTGATTTCTCGTGAAGAAACGTGCTAATGTTTTTTTTACTGTTTTATTAATTATGGTCTCATTAGAGCTGGATGTCACGGGCTCTCTTTTCACAAGTATTTTTCGTGTGGCACTAGCAAACTCTGTTCCAAATTATCAAAGAAAGTTAGTCAGCCTTGCCCACAAAAGACTTACTTAGACTTAGGAAAACTAAGTAAGCTAAGAACACACAAGAGAGCTAAAGAGAACTAGAACTTGTATTGCTTGAATTCTCTGAGGTGCTTACAACAAATGAGGCCTTAGCCTATTTATACAACTCCACATCCTCAATGGACGGTGGTGATCGTTTTAATCTAACAGTCTATATTGAGTTTTTACACACTTCCTAAGAAATATATAAGGACTAGAATCTTATGGAACTTCATGGGATGTTCTAGAGAACTCTCTCTAGAACAATGTGGAATACTCCATTATGTACACTTGCCAACCTCACTTGGCTTGGCAAGAAAATAGTTGTGACATTCTCCCCCACCTAATCAGGCGACATCCTCGTTGCCTTCAAATCCTCGTACGCTTTGATTTGCTCCTTGAATTGCCACAAATGTTGGATTGGCTCCCAACTAGCTTCACTTTCTGGCAATCATTTCCACTTGACGAGTAGCTCATGTGGGGGATGTTGGTTAGAATGACGCACCACATGATCTGACAAGATAATCTCTGGTTCCTTGTCATGTTGGATCCTCATGCCCATTGGTGCTCTTTGTGAAACTCCTCTACTTGGATCATCCTGATCTTCCTTATACGGTTTCAGTAGGCTCACATGGAAGACAGGATGAAACTTGATCCTCGGCGGCAACTCGACCTTGTAGGCTTGCTTCCCACTTTATTGACTATGGGGAAGGGACCCTCATATCTCCTGATAAGGCCACGATGTAGTCCAGAAAGTCTGGCATGAGCATGCATCTTGACAAGCACAAGGTCTCCAACCTGAAACTCTCGAGGCTGTCTCTTTTTGTCGGCCCACTTCTTCATCCTCTTGGAGGCCTTTTCTAGGTAAGCTCGAGCCTCATCAGCTTGATCATTCCATCATTTGGTAAACTTATAGGCTGATGGACTCACTCCTGTGTAGCCAGTGGCAATAGAACTCGGGGTCATAGGTTGTTGTCCCATGACAATCTCAAATGGGCTACGACCCGTCGCTTCACTCTTCTGCAAGTTGAAAGATAATTGGGCAACATCTAGCAACTTAGCCCAATCTCACTGGTTGGCACTCACATAGTGCCTAAGATATAACTCTAGTAAAGCATTCATCCTTTCCGTTTGAGGATGAAAGCTAGTAGATAAATTAAGGTCGGTACCCAATAACTTGAACAACTCAGTCCAAAATTTCCTCGTGAACCGAGTATCCCGATCACTGATGATAGATTTGGGCACACTCCAATACTTCACACATGTTTGAGGAATAAAAGTGTGGCTTGCTCGACTGTGCACTCCTTGGGTGTGGGAATGAAGGTGACATACTTTGAGAATCTGTCCACGACCACAAGTATCCAATTACAACCCTCTGATGCAGGCAACCCAATTATGATATCTAAGGAACACTACAAGAAAAATGTTGATTCATAGCGTTTCAAAAACGCTATGGTAGGATACCAGTAAACGCTATGACAGCCGACGCTATTATAGCGGTTTTAAAACGCTATGGTAAGTTTGGCTTTTATAGCGGTTTAAAAACGCTATGGTAGAGGATACTATAGCGGTTTAAAAACGCTATGGTAAGTATACATAGCAATTTTTTTTTTTTTTTTTTATTGTCAAATGACTTTTTATTATACCTCATAAGTTTTATGTCTAGAAAATAAAAATTTTAATGTGCCAAAGTTAAACATTTTCATGAATTAATGTAATTAATTAATAAACTGTATTACATCAAGTCAGGACTCTGTGTTTAAAAAATACAATTTCATTTCTGCCAATGGACAACCGCTCAAACAATGTCCCAGTATGAGATCTATGAGACAGCTGATCACAGCTTAACTGACCACAGTTTCATTTCTGGACAGCTGCAGTTAAATCAACCCCACTGCTTCCTCGGTTTGTAACCATCCGCACGGTAATTCCAGCTGACCTACAGACTGCAACGCGTTTTTTGCTGAAGAATTTGCATTTCTACAGTTCCTTGTAAAGCTCCCCCTTCGCTATGTACTCTAATATCAAATAAACATGAGTCTGGATTAACAAAATGTAAACAAAGAACTCTAAATCACCATCTTTCACTGACTTTCTGCAATAGATGAAATGTAATGGCTTATTCACAAAAAGTATTGGGGAATGGAATCCAAAACTGATCATAGAAGTTACCACAGAGTTGGAGAATGTTGGGATGCCTGAGATGGCTTTGTATCTCCACCTCCATGCGAAACTGATGCTCAACTTGAGATTTCTTGAGCTGAGACTTGAGCAACACTTTGAGTGCCACTATATGGCTGCTCTATTTAAAAGACCAAGCATTTAAGAGTTTAGTCCATGGCAAAGTACAAACTTGCAATTATAGCATAATCATTAGAGGCGCAACTTTGTCTCGGGAAGAAGATTCAAATTTGAATTTTGAAAAGAAATATTCAGTCTACAAAAACTCTGAGGTAGACTCAATTATCTACAAAGTACATACAAATGCTAATACTTCACAAATTTCAGCCATAACAATGAGATTTAATTTCACCATAAACAAGCCTAAAATCTAATTGAACTGTTGTTGAATCAGCAAAAGATTCGGTGATACCATCAGCAAAAGAGAAAGTTGTTGAATCAGCAACTGTTGAACTTTGCTGCAGAAGGCCATCAGGAGTCACTTTTCACAGCAGAAACAAAGTCATAAATTGTTAGCTTATTGATAGTAGAAGAGCAAATTTAACTACCACTTCTAAACAAAGAAGACAATAATTATGACGATCAGAATTGAATCTGTCCTGTGCAAAAGATGATGTTTGTGTTTCAAATGGGTTTTATGAAGAGTAAACTGGAAACCATAAACTAGCAAGTTCTCCAAGGATAGCTTATTCCCAATGAAAGCCTACTTTCCTTTGCTTATAGATAATCATGATAGTTGCAAAACATTAACACATATACAAGTCATCTGACAAGACAATGATAAGAGTTTCTTTACTGGATAAATTTTCACTTTGCATTAAAAATTGAGAAAAATAAAATTCCCTATCTTTTGATTGCCAGGATTTAACATTTGAATTTATGGTTCTGTAGCAATACATTAATCAGATGAGCTACATCCAGTACATGATATTAATATAAGAATAATAATGTATTCACTGAGTTTTGTATTACAGTATTGGGACCTTCCTCAACTAAGCAGAAAGACAAGTCTTAAATTCCATACTTAAGTGTATTTGAGCAAACAGTCGTGACACATTCAAAACGTGAAGAGATGGTGCAACCAATAACCACTACAGTACTTAGTCAACTGGCTTTTAATAAATACCCATACTAAGAAAGCATGTTCAATTACCAGACCATATCAACAACATAAAGGATATTATGATGTATATATCTTGGCAATAAGTATGCTTCCTATACCACAAAAACAAACTAAATGATTGAATGTTTCCGGCAAACTAATAAACACAAAATAAGAGTGTAAATGGAATTCAATAATTGGATAAGAGTTGTATGAACCTTTTAGAACTCCTCCTTTCTGAATTCAATTTGAATCCATTTTCTTCAATGAGTTGATTGAGGCTTTTGATGTTTTTCTAATGAGATTTTAACCGATGGGTAGATATGGTGACATCGTTCAATGCATAGCCATTAACTAGAGTCCACGCAGCATATTCACTTTCCCTGGGAACCCAAAAACCAAATAGTAAGATTCCCTGAAATTTAAAACTTTGTCGAGTGATTCTAGTTGTAGACAGGTGGAAAGCCTCAGTGATCTTGAGAATATGCAGCCTAGAAACAAAGTGTATGACATTGCATCCAATTTACCTGAGATGGAACAGAAGTACATAAATATTTTCACGCCCAATCAGTGAAAAGTTGGGCAACAAGTAAGCCCTCGGTGTGAAAAAGCAAGTCAATGTGTATAAAGCAGAGTTTTGTATTGCTCCTATAGCCAATAAACACACTTATTCACAAAGCAGTGAAATTGAGACCTACCTAGCCAATTCTTTGAAGTCTGTAGATGAGGGTGTTTCCCAAGTCAAAGACCCCAGTGCACTAGCAAGAGCTGCATGCTTACTTCCACTTGCAGACATTTTAATGTATTTTCTAATAATTTCCTGCATTTCAGGAAACATTGCCTACTTATTAGCATTTACATGTCAATTAGCCAAAATACAAAAGCACTAAGAAACAGCAACCAAAAATTCAATCAAATGGAAAGACAAGAGCAGAAAAATATTAGAAGATTGTCATATCCTTTTTTGAATGAGTAAGGTTTATGTTTTAATATGTCATTCATTTATTATGAGATGTTCATGAAAACTTAGATTTCTGGTCAAGTTTACACAACTTATTATCCACATTTGGACTTTCTAAATTGTAAGATCTCAAAAACCATGATATCACATCACCAACATGACATTTCAAAGTATGATGTCTTATGTTATGTATAATCGATTTCACTGTAAAGAGGAGAATGGCCAAAAGACAATATACAGTGATGGCAAAGTGCTAAGATATGAGGATGGAAGATCCTAGAACAAAAAAAATATTATTTACAAAAGCATTAGCCATGTTTCACAAACTAGCAACCAAAGAACACACATGAACTCGAGGACTCGTCTCATCTACAAGAAGCTCTGAAATAAAAACTCTGGGCAGAGGCCCATTTATGCCACTGCCATTATTAGCATTGACCAAGCTGGGAGGAGCAAACCACAACGCTTTTAACTTTTTTGCAGGTAACCTTAATTCCTCCCTGGGTGTATACCCAAAATCTATGAAAAAGTTTGCCAAGGAGGTAATTCCATGGCCATCAACCTATGAAGACACCGTGAAGAAAGTATCTATATATTAGAAAGCATGGAAAAAAAAATGCTACCAAATGGAATTTGAAACATATAAAAGAATCGTGAACTTGTGAAGTTGGACAAGAATATTGATTCAACCACTGTGCTGGAAAAGACCTACTTTTTGTTAGAAGCAACAGTTATTTTTCAGGGAAGGAGGAAATGTACAAAGCAAATGAAGTAATACCCCAAAAGTCCTGAATGCAAAATGATCATAACTAATTTGAGCGCCATCAGATGAGTGAACAAGCTCCAAAATTGCCTTTGCAGTGGAGTTTCTACCCAAATAGACGTTCTCCATACTCGCCAGCACACTCCTAAAGAATGATTCGACACCCTGCAAACCTATAAGAAATTAACACTGGACGTGGTACTTTTTCAATGCTATAAAAATAGAAATACGACCTTCAAAGTAAACGAATTTGAAATACGGGATGAGATACAGAGAAAAGCATGTCTAGCAATTACAAAACTTGAACACCTCATTATTATTTGCTTCATAAATGGCGATACAATCAATAGATCATTTGCAATTGGCAATTTCATTAACTCGTCCATACAGCACACAACCAATTAGATGTAGCAAATCCCAAATCTTTGTCCCTACAACTTTCCAACTAGATTGGTATGAACCAGATAGTGAATACCAGTCTTAAAGCAACACAGCCAATTACTTTCGATAACTCTCGGACAATTTGCTGTATGTACATGCTATTTGTGGTTCCTAAAAACTGAAGAACCCTTAATCAAATTACATAAACCCATTTGTCCAAATAGAACAAAAACCAAAACCCACATCTCAAAACACACAACTTAAACAGTGCAAATTAGAGAAAACCTAAATCAAACTTACCTCCATGGAATGTAGATACCCACATTTATCTGAAGCATAGTTCGTTCACATCTAGGGATCATCTAAATGTGCTTCTTCTTCCATATCCTTCACCAAAAACAGCTTATGATGTTGCTTCTTCTTCTTCGCCCAGTTTTGGGTTTTTGAACCTCAAAACCGCCCCAATTCGCAGCGGCAGCGACATTTGTAAGCTTCCCCAAGACAACCCTTTTCTTGTTCAGTTGATTATCCCCTCCGAGCATAGAACTCGTCACCCTCTTCGCTGCGGCATGAATGACCCTAACATAGTTCTCCTGCACACCCATGGCATTACTTAAACAGGGGAAGAGTGAACAGAGGAGAGGTGAAGCAGAGATAAGAGAGAGAATAGAAGAGACGAAGAAGTGAAGAACCCACCTAAAGAAGAAGAAGTGCTCGATCCAGCCATCGTCGAGTGTGATGAAGGGGGAGAGGAGGAGGCTTATCGCTGAGTCGTGTTTTAAGTTTTTATTTTTATAGTTTTGAAGGGGGAGAGGTGGAAAGTTGGCGCTGAGTGACGCTATCTAAAATGTCTGGCGAGGCGCTAATGCGTTTTAAAATTCCGCCAACTTAAAAGATAGCTTTTTAAATTTCAAAACTTCAAATAGTATTTACATTTAACTTTTCATAGCACAAATGCAAAAACGCTATTAACAAAGGCTATAAAAGAGTACTTTTGGTGTAGTGGAAACACTCTCCCAAGGTCTTTCTGGGATGGGGAGGGGTTCAAGTAAGCCTGCAGGTGATTGTTGCTCTACTTTGTCTTGTTGGCATACAAGACAAGTCTTCACATACGTTTCAATATCATCCCTCATATGTGGCCAGTAATAGGAATCTTCAACAAGAGCAAGAGTCCGATGTATACCTGGATGTCCCGCCCACTTGTTATCATGGCATTCTTTCAATACTTCCTTCCTTAGGTTGTCGTGAGGTGGAACATAGATTCGCCCTCCCTTAGAGTATATAAAGTCATTCTCCACCCAAAACCTTCTTGTCTTCCCATATTTGACAAGAGCTATGATGGTTTGAGCCATGGAATCATGTGCCAATCCTTCCTTTATGCGTCCCTTCAAGTTGCTTTGAGGTTGACTTATGTCAGCAAGTTCTCATTTTATACTCAAAGCATCCGCAACAAGATTAGCTTAGCTAGGCTTGTACTCCAAAGTGTAATCGAACTCTGCCAAGAAATCTTGCCACCTAGCTTGTTTTGGTGTGGGTTTCTTTTGTGTCTGGAAGTAGCTAGTGGCAACATTGTCGGTCTTGACCACAAATTTGCTCCCAAGCAAGTAATGTCGCCAGGTTCATAGGCAATGCACAACCCCCGTCATTTCCTTCTCTTGTACTGTGTACCACCTCTCAGTATCATTGAGCTTCCTACTTTCAAAGGCAATAGGATGCCCTTTTTGCATCAATACCCCACCAATAGCAAAGTCGGAAGCATCCGTGTGTACCTCAAAAGACAGAAAATGGTTGGGAAGTGCCAACACCGATTCTTCCACAATTGCCTTATTCAATCCTTCGAAAGCTTGTTGGCATTTTGAACTCCAATCCCAACTTCGTCCCTTCTTGAGCAAGTCCGTCAAGGGAGTGGCTATGGAAGAGTAGCCTTTGATGAACCTTCTGTAATAGTTCACCAAGCCAAGGAAAGATCTTAACTCGGTGACTTTGGTCGGTGGCTCCCATTCTTGGATGGCTTGTACCTTGAACTTGTCCATACGAAGCTTGCCTTTGCCAATGATATGACCCAAGAATGTCACGTCCTATTGGGCAAATGAGCACTTCTCCTTTTTGACATAGAGCTCGTTCTCCTTAAAGGTTTGGAACACTTGCCTTAAGTGTTCCACATGTTCCTCCAATGTCTTACTATAGATTACAATGTCATCAAGGTACACAACTACGAATCGATCAAGGTAAGGAGCTAGTACCTTATTCATTAGAGTGCAAAATGTGGCTGGCGCATTAGTTGAACGAAATGGCATGACTAAGAACTCGTAAGACCCGTACCTTGTAACACATGTCGTCTTTGGTTCATCTCCTTTGGCTATGCGGACTTGATAATATCCCGAGCGCAAGTCAAGCTTGGTAAAGTACCTTGCATCGCCAAGTTGATCAAAGAGATTCACAATAAGAGGAATCAGGTACTTGTTCTTGATAGTGACCTTGTTGAGTACCCGATAGTCGATACAAAGCCGTAGGGATCCATCATGTTTATTTTGAAATAAAATCGGCGCACCATACAGAGCTTTGGAGGGTCTGATATAACCAGCATCTAGTAAATCCTTCAATTGTCTTCTTAACTCCTCGAGCTCAGGAGGTGCCATACGATAAGGAGCAAATGCGGGTGGCTTTGCTCCAACTTCCAACTCAATAGCATGATCCACCTCTCTCCTTGGAGGAAGCTTCTTAGGCAATTCGGCAAACATAAGGTCATTGTACTCCTTGAGAACATCTTGGACAACCTTAGGTGCATTCACCTCTCCATCCATGGGACCTTCATCTTCCTTGAGGGTAGCCAAGTAAGTAGGTTCATTCCTCTTTACTCCTTTAGAAAGTTGGAGAGCGGACACCATTCTCTCCTTACTTATCTCCCTTACTACGGGCACAACACAAGGTTGTCCTTTCTCCATGATGCACATGGTGTTGGCATATGGTACCAGAAAAGCCTTCACCATGTCCAAGAAATCTACACCCAAATAGAATTTGTGATCATCAATTGGGGCAATAGTTATGTCGACTTTACCTTGCCATTGTCAAAGCCGAATATCGGTGCCACGAGCTATTCCTTCAATTGGGAGACTTTTAGCATTGACTCCCTTGATATATCCTTTCTCCTTCGTAAATGATAGGCCAATTTCTTCAGCAAGGTCTTTGGCCATGTAGACTGTGTCGGCTCCGGTATCCACCATGGCTTTCTAAGTATTGTCCCCGATCTCGGTTTCCACGTACATCCTTCCACGTGGTTGTTCTTCGACCTTAGCTTGGATGGCACTTAGGAGATTCATTGAGGCGATCCTCCTTTCCTCATTTGCTTCTTCCTCCATGACAAACGCAGCAAGTTTCCCCCGGTTTGGACACTCAAATGCCTGATGGGGTCCATTACATAAGAAGCAAGATATCTTCTTGGGTGATCCATCTTTTTTTCCCCTTATCTCTGGAGTATTTGTGTTCCTTGGAGGATTTCTCTTTGTCTCCCCCACCTTTGCCATCATTACTCAGCCTTTTTCCCTTGCCCCTTGGATGAGTCTTTTCTTTTGAACTCAATCAAGGATTCGGCCGCAGCCATAGCCGTTGCAAGGTCTTGCACACCTCGCCTTTTCAATTCCAACTTTTGCCCAACCCATTAGACCATCAAGGAAGCTAAACAAAGCATCATTTTTCTCCAATGTCAGGAATCTCAAGAGCAACTCCGAGAACTCCATCACATACTCCCTTATGTGGCCTTCTCTATGTTGAAGGCGACAAAGCTTGGCCCTAGCTTCATTTTCGGCATCCTCCGGTAGAATTGTCTCTTGAGTTCCTTCGTGAATTTTTCTCAAGTGTTGATGGTGCACAATCCTTTCTTGACATATTTGGACCTTCTTCGCCACCAAACTGTAGCAACATCATTTAAATATAAGGAGACACTACGTACCTTTGATGCTTCATCTATTATGCCAACTGCATCAAAGTAGCGCTCCATGTTCCACAAGAAGTTGTCGATCTCCCTTGCACTCCTTGCCCCACCATAGGCCTTAGGT